>CAOLHI010002399.1:0-261195 GCA_948474755.1 Ctenosaura bakeri | reverse complement strand
GAACATGTGCCGGGCCAGTTAGTTTTTGCAGAATCACAATTCCGCCCTATTCTCCTCCGCCCTTACAGTGTTTCCTGTCTCTGTAATAGGGAAGCCCCTTTGGGTATCTCTGGCAAGTCCAAGATGCATGATTAGGGAAGCCAATTTTAAGAAAATCCCCCAGGGCTCCACCCCTCCCGGTACCAGGGGAGATGACCATCACATGGCGGTCACGCTGAAGCCCCTCCAAGCCCATCAGAGAGATGCGGTTGCAGGTCAGGCGGAAGGACGGAGCCATCTCTGTGAGCATTTTGCTGTCTGTCACGGATCACGTGCCTCAGATGGCTGGACGTGATAAATCTATGGGTTGCCAAGTCCGGAGAGCATGTGTTCAATCTAATTTCCTCAAAACCGGATGACAAACTGAAACTGTCCGATTTCATTTGGAGAAGCAGGAACAAGTAGCATCTCTATGCCTCCTGACGTCAGAGAGAATACAGAAAAGCAGAACCCAGGCAGAGGCCCAGAACGAACCACATTATCTCATGGCCTCAGACATTTTGCAGGTGAAAATTGGGGCACCAAGCAACGTCCAAGAATGGCCATGATGGCCAAAAGTATTAATGTGGAATAAGACGCAAGCTAGTTTGCTTTTGCTGAGCTTCCCAGGAAGGGCATCGCCTTCTCCTCTCCCCTCTGATGAGTTAATGGAATGCAAACTGCTTTTGCATTTTGAACTCAATGTGTAGCAATTGAAACAAATTGAGGACCAAGGGGGAAAGTGGGAGGAGGAGAGAGAAACTATGACATTTTAAAGGCAGCGGAAAAAGTGAGAAGACAGAGGATTAGTCAGGATTCTCCCTGCCAAACTGAGACAGTTGGAGGGTTTTCCGTCTACTTACTAACCCACTTATCATTATTTTTGTTTTATTGTTCTATTTAACTATGGGCCTTTCTGCACTACACTGTTATAGTGCTATTATTCCACTTCCAAGATCCTGTGGAATTCTGGGATTTGTAGTTTCCTGAGGCCAAAGAGCTTTCTGGCTGAGAATTCTAAAGGCCCCTTTAGTGAGATCTACTGGAGATGCATGAAAAATGGCCCCTGTCTATGGTTGTCCACCCCAACTAATGCAATCTCAGCTCCAACAAACATATAAAGTGCCTCTAACATCTGCTGAAGCTGCCAATTACAGGATCCCCTCCTGTTAGAGAGATCGGCTGCTTCCCCATATTCTTGCCTTTCTAATGCCAGTTAAAAGGAGATTTTTACAACTTTCCAGGGAATATGCAGAATGTTTCCTTTGTCTTCTATTGGTGCTTGTCTGTGCTGCTTTTAATGTGTCTTGGCAGGTGGTTATAGAGTATCTTATTTTAGAAGTATTTGCAATCTGTGGTTTCAACTGTTTCTTGTTTTTAAACATAGATTGTTAGTTGATTTCGGTTTCAACAAGGAAGAGGAGGGTATGAATCAAACTAATGATTATGATGAGGAAGATGATGATGATGTCACTATCAATGAGGACAATCCCATACCCTCCAACATTTCACAGATGAAAAACGGGTCCATTTCCACCCTACATTGTTATAGTGCTATTATCCCACTTTCAACCTCCTGTGGAATTCTGCGGTTGGTAGTTTCTGAGACCAAAGAGCTTTCTGGCTGAGAATTTTAAAGGTCCCTCCCTAAACTGCAAACCCCAGGATTCCACAGGATGTTGAAAGTGGAATAATAGCACTATGACAGTGTAGTGCAGAAAGGCCCACACCTCAGAGGGTGGTGGGACAGAGAGAAGAACTTCTTTAGATGTTCTACTGGGTTCATAAAGTGAGAGACAGTCCTTCAAAGAACCTGGACCCCAGCCATTGGATGCACAATTCTTACTTATGCACATACCGGTATGTTTTCTTTTGGATAGAGGTCAACTCTCAGAGGACTACCTTCCCAGTGGAAAGGGGAGAAGGGTAACTCGGAAAAGAAAAAGCAGCTGGTCTGGGCTGTGAGAGGGAAGAAAAGAAGTGTATGATCCACCTCATTTCCTTTCCCTTCACAGTCCAGGCGGGCCCCTTCTTCTGCCTATTCTGACTTGTGTCTCCCTCTGACCCTCCTATCAGTAAAAGCAGCCCCCAAAACTCTGGCAGCTGCCAAGGAAGATGGGGGGAAGACAACTGTGTGGGCAGAACTTCCAGTCGCTTGTTCCAGGATCTCAGTGATAGGTTGTCATGTGCTCCCCCCCAAAAAAAGTATTAAAGTCTTCCTCCACAAATGAAGCATATACAATCCACTGAGTGACATAATTAAGAACAACAGTGTTAAATATAAACCTGTCTTACCGGTGGGCTTAATTTCCCTGACATAGTTGCTGGGGAACCAGCCTGTCTTCCCATTGAGGGTTCCTTCCCACCAGCCCCCTTCCTCGACCCGGGTGACGTAAATGATGTCGCCTTTGTTCATCGACAACTCATCCTCGTTGGTCTGCTTGAACTGGAACCGGGCCCGAACCACCAGCTGGTGGCTGCCATTCTCCGTCATCTCCTGCGGCAGAGAAAACGTCGAGGAGAGTGACAAACGCCGAGGAGAACAATAACATCGACACAAACAGAGAATGAGGCAGGAAGGCTTCGTAGGTTTGACGCAAGGCAAGTCATTGCTATCTCTGCAGACAGTGCCATCCGCTCCAAATTGTAATTGGTTTGATACTGTTGGATTATAGATGCATACATAAGGGACAGCTAGGACCTCTTCTCCCATATAAGCCTGCCCAGGCTCTGAGATCTGAAAGAGAGATCTCGCTCTGAGTCCCACCAACTTTGAAGTACATCTAGTGCAAACATAGGATAGGGCCTTCTCAGTGGCTGCTCCCAGATTTGCTTAGGCAAGCCCCTTCCCTCTTGTCCTTTTGCCACCAGCCAAGGACTTTTCTATGCAGGAAGGCCTACAGCAACTGCTGGCACAGTCAGAGGTTTTCAAGATACATATGCCAGACTTTACTTTTGAATAGTTTACTGCAGAAGAGAAGGCTAAGAGGGGACAGGATAGCCATGTTAAAATATTTGAAGGGATGCCATGTAGAGGAAGGAGAGGGCTTGTTTTCTGCTGCTCCAGAGACCAGGACAAGGAGCAATGGATTCAAGCTGCAGGAAAGGAGGTTCCACCTGAACCTCAGGAAGAACTTCCTGACAGTCAGGGCTGTCCGGCAGTGGAATCTGCTGCCTCGGAGTGCAGTGGAGTCTCCTTCCTTGGAGGTTTTTAAGCAGAGGCTGGATGGCCATCTGTCAGGATTGCTTTGAGGGTGTTCCTGCATGGCAAGGGGTTGGACTGGGTGGTCCCTGTGGTCTCTTCCAACCCTACATTTCTATGATTCTATGATTCTATGATTAATGTGGTGCTTTCAGGGTCCTTTAACAGCACCCTTAGGCCCTCTTCTGCACTATGCTGCAATCCCACGATGATGTCCTGGCATCATCCCGGCAGTGCTATTGCTGGGATGGGAGTGGGACCCGAACGCTCCCCTTTGCCACCCGGCTGGCTGCCAACAGATGGGTAGTGCTTGAGACGTACCACTGCTTTGGACTGTCTGCGCAAGGCTCGTGGTGACTTGGGAACCGTGGCTTTCGTGGGAGGAGGGCCGTCCCCTGACGGGGAATTAGGAGATGGCAGGCGTGAGCATGGTCTGGCGGATTGCTGATCTGTTCAGAGACAAAAGGGGAATAAATTACTTGCTGCTGGAGATAATGGGACTTGCAGTACAATTCATCCGAAGGGCATCAAATTGGGCTGAGCTGCCTTAGATGCTCGGGAGGGGGGATGAAGGCATGGCCTCCCCAGATAAGAATTCTGTCCCCCCATGAAATTTTCCTTCCCTCCCCAAATCTCTAGCATTGCAAAGCATGAGACACTAAAAATCATTCACACCTTGATTATTCTATTTGCTGTAGTCACCTTTCCTTGGTGACTTTGCCAACCCCTTTTCTTTAGATCCCTAAACTGTATGTCTAAATGCTGAACTGAAGTTTGCAAAATTTGGGGACTGAAGGAAAATTTCACAAGGCAGAATTTTTATCTGGAGGGACTATGCCCCGACACCTCTGATGCTCATCCCTTCCTAATAAAGGCATGAAGACACATGTTCACCAGGTTGCACTGCAATGGGCACATCTCCATCCACCTCTTCCTTTGCTCCGGACTCTATTGCTGCTCAAGGAAATCCCATTCTAAAACTGGAATCCTGTTCATGGCTGCACTTTCTCCAGGGTCACGTGGCAGTAGGGACAGCCCAGAAAAAACAAACAAACAAATCATGCCACGTCTGAGCAGCCTATTTTTCCCACTTTGTTCACGGCCGCTTGCCCTCACCTCCTTCAAGGTAGCTACTCCAGAGTAGCATAACAACAGGCTTCCAGAAAAAACCAACAACAACTTTGCAGCCATACTGTGAAATGTTTGGGAAGAAGGGAAGGTTCCATTTGCTGACTGCATTTCTGTGTTTTGTTTTTTTTTCTCCTATCAAAGAGGACCCTTGCTTTTTGGCAGTACAGCGGGTGTACCTAAAACCCACACAAAATAGCTCAAAAACATGCTGACATTTGATGCATGTTGCCACAGCTGTTTTCGGTTTGTGGGCACGTAGAGAGGGATCACAGCCTGCCACAGATGGAATTTGGAATTTTCTTCCCCCCTTCTCTTTCTTGTTTGTTCATTTCTCAACTGGAGAAAGCAACCGTTCCTGCATACCATGTCAGCGAGGCACCACATATTCCACACCTCAAATAACAGGTTCTGTGGTGGGACACTATAGAGCTTAACCTCACCCACCCTTTCTCATGGATTCGGAAATGCGTGGTCCAAAAAGATCAAAAGTAAAGCTTTCCCTGACTCTTTGATGGAAGGAGCTGGACGCTGGCACGACGCTGTGTTAACAACTACCCACGTTCTTCTCCTTCCAAAGTGGCTCGCTGCCAGAAAGACAAACTTGCCATACGATGCTGAAAGATGGTCTAGCTCGCACAGTTCTTTCTGTTCCACATGCTGGCTTTTATTTTAGAAGCTCATTCTGGCTGTTGTTTGCCTCCCTCTTTGGAACAAGAACGTGGCACGCTGTCAAGACCCGGGGATTTGGGGCGTTCCTCTTCTCTTACGCGATCGTGAGAAAGAACCAAGGACATCAGTGAAGATCATGGGCTCACGGAGCGTGAAAAGATCCAAGAAGTCATTCAGTCCAAACGTGCCACCCACCAGTGCAACAACCCAGTGCAAGAACACATGGACAGCACGGAGAGATACAGCCCTTTAATCTTGGGATACAGGAAGAAAACTGGATGCAGAAATTAGCCTAGAACGTTGCTACTCAAAGTGGTGGTCTTTGGACCACTGCTAGTCCCTGGGTGAGCCACTGGGTGCCAGTCCCCGGTGAGTTGCCAGGAAAAAAAGAAACAACTATAGCCAGTGGGCAAAAATATGGTGTTAGTCCCTGGCGTGCCGGGAGCAAGCAATTACTGATCCCCCACATCATGTACTCTGAGAAGCACTAGAAGGAGCTCTAGAAGTTTTTGCTTCTGGAATCCTGTGCATGACAGAGGGGAACACTACAGTGTCTTCCCAACTGCTATCCATGCAGCCAAAGGAGGTCACTGTACCTTCTCAAATGCCAGCTTCTGCTCCCAAGTCTACAGACGTAAAGGCTAACCAGCAAATCTGGAACTAGTGTACACCAACCTTAGCAGACTCTCTTTAAGAATTTATACCTTATTTCTCTTTGCAGGCACAACTGGTAGAGACATGGGAGAGAGCCTTCTCAGTGGCCGCCCCAGGCTCTGAAATTCCCTCCTTACGGAGACCAAAGTGGCCACTCGCTTCTTGCTGTCCTTCTGCTGGCAGTGAAAATGTTTTTCATTCTGACAAGTTTTCCAGCACAGAAGATGCTAAAGAAAGTGCTTTTTAAGGCTGCTGTACTGTTTTAATTGTATTATTTTTAACTTGCTTGTTATCATTTCTAATCCTATGTGTTGCATTGTTTCAAATGCCATTAAGAATTTGATTATACGTTCGGCTCTCCATATTTGTGGATTGGACTTTCATGGATTTGATTATTTGCAAGTTTCTCCAACCCCTGCCGCCCGATCTCAGGCACTTCTTTTCTGGGGGATCCTTCTTTCTCGGCAGCTCCGATCAGGCCACACAGCCCTCTAAAAATCTGCTTCTGGTCCTCTTCCTCCACCCAAGGATGGCTTGCAGCCCGATTTCTTAACACCACAAACCCTCTCCCAGTGCCTCCCGCACACCTAAGGAAGGAGATAGGAAAGAAGGAAGAAATATATTTCTTCCATGCTGACCTACCTCCTTTCCTTCTCCTTTCGCTGTCCTGATTTAGACCCTCAGGTGCCCCTTCTTCCCTCCATGCCTTGGCCCCCTTCCCATAGATGGAAACACATGCACACATTTTGATATTTGCAATTTTCCCACTTTTGTGAGGGCCCTGCCCTGTCCCTAACCCTAGCGAATGTGGAGGGCCAACTGTATTTTAGTGCTTAATGTTGATATCTGGTATTTATTTTGGTGGGTAAGCTGCCTTGAGCCCCCATAAACAACAGCAACTTAGACACATAACACCAGTTAAACGAGCACATGAAACCAATGCATGGAAAAAAGAATCAATACATACTTAAAAATTCCTAATTCAATGACAAGTGGTGCGCAATGCATAATATTAGTCGATGCATAATGTTTAAGGACATCACCAGAGGCCATTGCTAAGGCCATTTCCGCACTAGCCTGTTATAGCGGGATGATTCCACTTTCAACATCCTCTGGAATCATGGGGTTTGCAGTTTCGGGAGGGGCTGGCCGGCCCCTTCCAAAACTGCAAACCCGAGGATTCCAGAGGATGTTGAACGTGGAATCATCCCGCTATAACAGGCTAGTGCGGAAATGGCCATAGTCTCTGGATTTGGCCCATAAAACCTCAGGGCCTGGGACAATCCTGAACCAGCAACCCAAATTCTACTCAATGCTCAGCAAGAGACATTATTCTTGTTCAGACATTGGAGCCAATGCCTATTCTTAGAATCTTGTTAGAGCCGAGTCGCAAATGTCTAATTCAGCAACGAAGTGTGTGGCACGCATTGACAATTCAGTGTTTGCATTTTTGTCGTGATTTAAACTTCAAACATTGATTCTGCTGCGCTTTGCCAGCCAAACCACTCCATGTGAAAAAGAGTCCTTCCGGCTGCCTTGCCAGATCTTTGGGAAGAATTGTGATCACACTAAAGTTGCTTTTGTGTGATTAAAACAGGCCAGATTGCAGTGACCGGGGCACGGAAGCAGATCCAGAACTATAGCCACATCTGTGTGAATCATCCTCGGAGTTGTGGCTTACAAATTAAATGAATGAATAAATAAATACAAGTAAAATACATAATACAATAGGCGACAGCAGAAAAATGTTCATATTTTCATTGTCAACCCTCCAACTTCGGTGAGGTTAGCAATTTTATTCAATTACAGGCACACCTCAGTTTAAAAAGCCTCTCAGATTGAAGCTCCTTTTTATAAAGGTGCCCCCTTTCTTCCTCATTCTCAGTCTAGCTGGAGCCTTTTTTTAGCAGCATAAGCATCAAGAGAATGGTAAGAATACAGAAATTCCAATGAAAAAAGATTGGTTGAGAAAACTATTGGATTTAGCCGAAATGGTGGAGTGTGGTGGAATCTCCTTCTTTGGAGGTTTTTAAGCAGGAGTTATGTGACCATTGGTCAGGAATGCTTTGATGGTGTAGTCCTGCATGGCACAATGGGGTTAGACTCTATGGCCTTTGCGGTCTCTTCTGATTCTATGATTCTAAAATTCTTTTGCCACTTTCGGAGCGATATTGGGACACCACTGAGGATCTCAAAACGGCTTCTTGGGGCTGCAAGAGGCCAACGGGCCACACATTTCCCACCCTGCATTAGAGATATCACAATGCTAAGTATGAACACAATCCCATTTCATACCTTCTGTAGCTTTGTTGATTGCCGCAAGGGTATTCAGTACCTGGTGGAAGTTCTCTCCTGTGTACAGATCATGTGCATCAAACAGCTGTGGGAAGGGAACAGAAAAACCATGAGACAGTATTCAGTGCAGAAGTTTAAAAAGTATTAAACCAAACATCCATTAAAACACTGCTTTAAAATACTTTAAAGCCAGTTAAAACACTGCTTTAAAAGACATTTCCACACTACACTCTTATAGCGCGATTATTCCACTTTCAACATCCTATGGAATCCTGGGGTTTGCAGTTTTGGGAAGGGCCAGCCAGCCCCTCCCTAAACTGCAAACCCCAGGATTCCATAGGATGTTGAAAGTGGAATAATCACACTATAAGAGTGTAGTGTGGAAAGGCCATTTCTACCCTACACTGTTCTAGTGCTATTATTCCACTTGCAGCATCTTATGGAATCCTGGGCTTTGCAATTTAGGGAGGGGCCTTTAGAATTCTCGGCCAGAGAGCTCTTGGGCCTCAGGAAACTACAAATCCCAGAATTCCACAGGATGTTGAAAGGGGAATAATAGCACCATAACAGTGTAGAGCGGAAATGGCCATAGAATTAAAACAGCTACAACACTTAAAATACACATTGCAAACCAAAAAAAAAAAAAACAGCCTCCCCAGTTGCACATCTGGTCAGCCAAGGCTGAAGGCCTCCCTCTTTAAGGAAGAAGGTTTTTGCCTGCAGAGGCAAAGGACAGCAGGGAGAAGCCAGATCAACTCTTCTTTGGGAGAGAGTTTCAAAGCCTCGGAGCAGCCCCCTGAAAAGGCTCTCTCCTGTGTCCCCACTTGCTGAACCTGGGGAGTGGGTGGGATAGAGAGAAAGCCCTCCCCTGGAGATTGTAAGACTCAAGGAGGCTCATATGGGGAGATTTACTGGTTGTTGTGCACCACAAAGCTCAGCAAAGTTCCTTGTTTGGACTGTAACCCCCAAACTCTCCAGCATGGGGCCATATTGGTTGAGACCTTACTGGCTACAGCTCTCTCCATTCCTAGCCATGACCACACTGGCTGGAACATTCTGGGAAGTGTCATCCCTCCATGAGTCTTGAGGTCCCACCACCTTTGCGGCCCCGTCTGGCCAGGGGAGACAGCCTTCTCAGTGGCTGCTTCCAGGCTGAGGAATTCCCTTCCATGAGAGGTCCAACTAGCCCTTTCTCGGCTCTTTTTTCACCAGCAGGCTGACACTTGTCTATTTAGGCAGCTCTTGGACTTTGAATCATGTAGCAACAGGTTGTTTGACTATGACCATTTCCACACTAAACAGTTATAGCGCTATGATTCCACTTTCAACATCCTATGGAACCTGGGGTTTGCAGTTTCGGGAGGGGCCAGCCGGCCCCTCCCGAAACTGCAAACCCCAGGATTCCATAGGATGTTGAAAGTGGAATCATAGCGCTATAACTGTTTAGTGTGGAAATGGCTTATGATACACTCTGTTTTTATTTTGTATCCTTTTGGTTATGTTTTGAATGCATTTTAAACTGTTTTCCCTGTGTGCCTTTTCAAAACAGAATTGTATACGATTGTTTCATTTCTGTAAGGCAAGTTTTTAGCAAGACCTTTAAATTATTGTAGGCCGTCTTGGATCCCATGCTGGGAGAAAGTCAGAGTATAAACTTAACGAACCAACAAATAAATCCAAAAAAGTAAATTCTCAAGGTCTGGATTAGCCATGATGTTTCAGTGGAGCCTCCGAGGTTGGAGGGCGTATAATCACTGAATATCAGTGGCTGGGGAGCTACAGCATCTCAGTCATATTTTGGGAACATCTGGAAGACCACTGGGAGAGAAATTTAATATCCCTTTTCATCTGATCCTGCAGAAGTTCTCAGATGGCATATCAGGCATTTTAGATCTGATGATCTTCTGCTTTTGTTTACTGGGACTTTCAGTAAGGAAAGAATTTTAAAAATGAGGAAGCATAAAAACACCCTAGGGGAAAAGTAAAACAATGGAGAAGATAATCTGAATGTAAAAATGCTCTTGCTGCATCAGGGCCAAAAAGTCAGCTGTTGAGTCTTGAAAGCAACTGGCTAGCGCCGACGTCCCTGCGGTTTGCAAAACAAAACCTATGGGGGAGAAACTTTCTCCCCAGGTCAGCAGTTTTACGTCTGAACCCCTGAACTGCCAAATAGTGCTTTGCGGTTTCTCCCTCAAAGCGCAAACAGCAGATGCAAGCCTGCTTAGCAGCAACGCTCACAACTACAAGGCAGGCAAAACATGTCTTGGTGTACATGTCCCTTTCCCCCTCTTCTCTCTTTCCAACCACGGCCTCAGAGCCTGAACTATAATTTAGACTGGAAAGGCAGGAAGACGTTCTCAGAGTCCTACAGTCGCTGCAGGGCCAGCTCTAAACCGGCCCATGAATCATAACAACATGTGAATCCCGGGTGATGGGTAATTTATGTTGTGCCTTCCCCCTTGTCGCTAAGAGTTTGGCTCATTCAGAGCATCTGCTGATTCCACGCAGGCAGTTTACAGCTACATATATCACTGGCTCTGGCGCTCTGCGCATGCCTAATGTCCTGCAGTCTGAGCTGGGAGGGAGCAATGCAATGCCATGCAACCCCCTGCAGTTATTATAGTAATTTATTGCAAAGCAGCTCACAGGAAGAAAAAAAAAGTACAAATGGCAATAAATAAGAGCAAAAGCCATGCTGAACTCTCAGCTGTTAAAATGCACAAGCAAAGAACACCTTAAAACAGGGGAAATTATGAACAGAAAGCCTTGCAGGAGAACTACGTCTTTAGAGTTCTTTGAAAAACAAGGGGTGAGGGATGATGGGTCTTCAGAGGAAAGGAGGTTGACCGATTTTGAGTAGAGCCACCACTTCAAAGTCTCCAAAGTTACTTAAAAACTATATTTCCAGGAATCCACACAGCCAGATTGGACACTGTCCAAGCTGGTTAGGGGATTCTGGGAGCTGCAGTCCAAAAAAGAAAGGTTTTTCCACTCAAATTCAATCCTGATACCAGTGAGCTGGAACATCCCAGGTGGTTGAAGGACTCATAGAAGTGGAAGGCAGGCCTTAAAATCCTCCAGTCCTACCTAAGCTGTTTAGGGTTTTAAAGGTTAAATCATGCCCTGAGCTATTTTTGGGAACTGTTATAAAAATGTCTTACGTTTTCTTCTCTCTCCCAGGGTTTTCAGCCAGAAATGTGCCACAGGGAGGTTTTTGGAATGATTCTTACTGGGGTGGGTAGAAGCTGGTTCACATGGAGCTATTTTTCCAGAGCCTAGAAGAAGTTACTTTTTTTTTTTTTTGGCACAGCAGCTGTTCGCGTCCTCCAGCCAACTTGGCTCTGGCCATGCTGGCTGAGGAATTCTTAGAGGTAACTCCCTCCACGCTTTGTTTCTTTCAGTCCAGAACTCAGTGGGAGAGCAGCAGCCTTGCATGCAGGAAATCTTGGGTTCTGTGCCTTGTACCTCCAAGATAGTTTGGAATAGACCTTTTACGGAAGCACTGGTGATCCCCACCAGTCCATGGAGAGAATACTGAGCTACATGGGCTCATGGGCTCCCTTGATATGAGGCAGCTTCCTATTACAGTAGCGTCAATGTTAGTGAGCGGCTGAATCTGCTCCATGTTTTAGTCTGAACTTCAAAGAAACTATCCAAGGTCCTGAACCTTCACCCAACAACCACATTCAGCACCTTGGATAGTTCCACTGAAGTTCAGACTAAAACTCAGAGCAGGTCCACCACTTCATCACTATGGAAGCACTGGGTATCATTAGATTCTGGACCACCGACTCATTCCTGGTGGACCACCCCACCCCTATTGGTCATTGGGATGCTTCTTAACAGGATGGAAGACTATTTAAGACCAGGATGGGGAATTCCGTAGCCCCTAGGCCACATGTGGCTCACCAGAAGCTTTTCTGTGGGCCCCAAAGCTCTCCCCGCTTATTTCAATTGAAAAACCAAGAAAAGAAAATGGAAAAGGATTGCATCTCTGGATGATTCCAGATAGAATCCTCTGGAAGATATCCAGTTTTCTTGAGCAAAACCAGCATATCTCCATCCACATCTCTTTTTGAAAGCCTGCTCAAAATTGCACTGGTTTCTTTGGCAATGAAAAGGGAGCCTCGTAGGGCTTTGCTCAGTGGGCCAGCACTGTTCTCAGATGCTCTGGGGCTCTGTCTGCTTCTGTGCTACACTTCAGCCAAATCCTGCAACAAGATTTGCATGTTCAAAAGTCAGAGAAAGCTTTGATCTGCCTTCCCCACAGACTGTAGACATTTTAATAAGGAAGACAGACTGAAGACAACCCACAGCTGCTGTCGAGGCTGACACACACAGAAGACATTGTGCCACAACTGGTTGTCTTTGTGGATTTCCTTCTTCAGGAATGACCCCTTAAGAAGGAACCGGCAGGGATGCAATATCCAGCTTGCAGCTTTTCCCTGCAAACTCCCTTTAAATTTTCTCTTTCAGTGCAAAATTATAAAGCAGATTGGGCACACTTTAGGCTTAAAAATATCTGCTCCATGAAAAAGAAATTAATTCTGCCAGTCTGCATACATGATGCAAATAAGCTTCCAGTGACACCGTCTGCATTCTCTGTTCTGCTCTTCCAAGTCTCCGGCTTCCTATTGTACCCATGGGGGCTAGCAACTCGATTATTTTTTAAAAAAGGAATCTGAGGTATGCAGACAGCTAAGCTCGGCTCCTAATATACATTGTCGTTGTTGTGTGCCATCACATTGTTTCCAACTTATGGCAACTATAAAGCAGACGCTATCACAGGGTTTTCTGGGGCTGAGAGTATGTGACTCGCCCAAGGTCATTCAGTGGTTTCCAGAGCCAAGTCGAAATGTGAACATAGTCCGAAGCTCAAACTGCTACACCATACTGGCTCACCCCAACATACACAGATAAACTGGGATATATTCACCCCAGTTTAAGCACTCTTATTAACCACAAGTGTACCTGACAATTGATTTGGACAAAACATTAATTTTTTTGTGTTTTCTACAACGATGGCTGGTGGATCCCATTTCACTGGGGCAATGAATCCAGTCTAGCTTTTAGTCCAAACTTTAAAGGAGCTATACATGGTGTTTAGCCAAGCCAAGCTGTTTTCCTGCTCTCAAGACTCAACACCAGGGCAAGGTAGGGCTGTCATCTGATTATAGCAATAGTTCTATGAATGTGAATCAATTAAATCTGCCTATGTTGTTTTTGTTCTTGTGTGCATTCATGTCATTTCCAACTTATGGCAACCCTAACACAAACCTATGGGGGGGGGTGTTTCCTAGCAAGATTTTTTCAGAGGAGGCTTGCCTTTGTCTTCCTCTGAGGCTGAGAGGGTGTGACTTGCCCAAGGTCATCCAGTAGGTTTCCAGGGCTGAGCAGGGATTCAAATCCTGGACTCTAGAGTCCCAGCCCAACACTCAAACCACAAAACTCCTAAAGAAAAAGGCATTCTCTTTTTGTATTCTTTCTGAATCATGCAGATAGCATACGAGATAACTAATATAAACATTTCAGGGAGCGGAGAACAGGCATTTCCCCTTCTTTCTTGCACAACGTAGATGCCTCTTCTAAAATTGTGTCTGCCGTGCTACCTCCCTGCTTTGAATTCAGGCTTCTGTGTTTGTATGTTTATATATCACTGCCTGAGTAAGTGAGGGACCTTTTTAATTAATCTAAAGCAGCAGTAAGGAAGCAGCTAGGGCAAATAGGATATAAATAATATTTTTAATAATGGGGTAAAAAAGAAGCAATCTCTCTTCTTTCTGGCCACAACGACTGCTTCTTCTAAAATAGTGTTTGCTGTGCTATTGGGATGAATTTGATTCCGGTATGCACATGTACACACACACGCACATGCACATATAGGCAACAGCTCCCATCTGATCTTGGAAGCTAAGCAGGGTCAGCCCTGGTTGGTGCTTGGATGGGCAGCCACCAATGAATTACCAGGTGCTTTTAGAGGAACGAACTGGAAAAACCACCTTTGAACTTTCCTAGTCTAGGAAAACCCTATGAAATTCATGAGGTCACTATAATTCAACAGGAGACTTGAAGACATGTGCATATGTCACACACATATTACTGTCTGATTAAATGAAGTCGGGATCGTGTGGCCCATGAAGGATTGTTGGGTTGCAGATCCCAGCATTCCTCACGATTAGCTCATTTGGCTCGGCTGCTGGGCGTTGGCAATCTCCCAAGATCTGTTAGTCTGGAGGATTCCCACCCCTGATCTAACAGTTTTTGAACAGCTTTTATTTGGCCAACTAGGCATCTAAGCCATGCAGCTGTAGGAACAAAACTTGAAACTTAAGACTGAAACTTAAGCCAGATCAGTTCAGAGGCACCAAGAGGGTAGCGAGCAGGAGGAGACAAGGAGTATCTGATTATGGCTGTGGGTGAAATATCACAACCCTCCCTGCTTTTCTTTTTACTCTATAGCTTCATGCAGAAGGTACATAGTGATTTTTCAGAGTCATGAAACAGAAGGTAGGATTTTAGCAAAGAGAGAATAAAAAACTCACATACTCCACATGTCTCTGAAAGGAAAGGTGAAAGGGTGGATAAACAGACTGTAGCACAGGTGAGATGGATCCACCGCCACCTTAGGGATATGCAGGGCCATGAGTGGGATGGAAAGGAACACCCCAAATACCCCCAGGACTGATGGTATTTTTAACATCTCCAAGTGACACAACCGTGGGGAACAGACAATGGCAAAAGGGCGACCCACAGGCCTGAATCCTATTGGTTAATCTCACTTTTGGGTAGGCCTAACAAATTGCTTGTCCCATCGTGAGACAGTAATGATCTAAACTAAGGTCTTGCAAATTCAGAGACAGTCAAGGAAACCACAGCTACCCTGAGTTTGCAAGACCTGAGCAGGGCTCTGGGCAATTGGGGTCCTTGGAACTCTCTCCTTCATAGGGTCACCAAAAGTCAATGCTAACTTGATGGCCAAAATCATCAAACTATAGCCAGGACTGTTAATATGATTCAGGCTACATTTCCTCCGGCCTGCTGCAATTCAGCTGGAAACCTGGGCTCTCCAGATGTTGTTTGGATTGCAACCCCTAGCATTCCTGGCTCGACTCGCCATCCTTACTTGGGCTGATGGGAACTGCAATCCAACATCATCGAAAGGGCCGTGTGACTCCCAGCCATGTTGTAAAAGAAGCCCAAGTAGAAACATTTCCCTCCCCGCCCCTTCAGCTTTCCCACTGTAAGCTCTTTGGGGCAGAACCCTGCCTCCTATAAAGCCCCACACATGTGAATGCATTTGAGAAATAACTGACCACTATAGTCAAGGGCAAGATCACACACATCTTCACATTCAGATCCCAGCACAGAGGGGGGCAACTATGTATCCCTTCTGATATTTTTAAACTGGGGTTGCCACCCTTCCTCACCCTTCCCTGTTTGTTTATTCACTAAAACATTAATACTCCGCTCTATTGCCGAAGATCCCCAAATAGAATACCATAAAACCAATTTAGGATAAACAACAGCAACTTCAGAAGACTGAAAATGCACAAAACTACTTATGCCTTGAGACCCGATGATTCAAAACCAGTTTGAACTATTTGAAATAACGCCGATCGGAGCACCGGCGCAAATACGGACAAAAATCACTCAGTGCCCCCACCACGGGCTTTAACAAAAAGCCACATCTTGGCTGGACTTTAATAAAAACCCATGTTTTGAACGGGAGGGTATTTCCTAATCCGGGGGCTGCAGAAGAGAAGGCTCTGGGGTTGCAGGGCAGGAAACGGGAAGGGAGCAAACATTTCGGAAGAAGATGAAACCGAGGAGAAACCAGCCTGCGCATGATGCTCGGGGCAGGAACAAACTGTGCCTCGCTCCGCCGGAAAAAAGAGCCAAGGGCTGGCCAAGCAGAGCGGCGGGGACAGGCCGGAGGACGGAGAGGGAGACTGCCTGTGAAGCAGGGGAAAAGGGGAGACCGGGGAAGGGGGCGGCAAGAAAAGGCGCATCCAGAAAGCCTGGAGCGGTGGCGAGGGGCGCGCAAGAGGAAGGCGGCGCACGGAGCGAGCAAGAGGGGCGAGGGATGCGGCCAGGGATGGGAGGGACGGCAAGGCCAGGGGTGTGGGTCAGCGTGTGGGGGAGTGAATGCGGAGGCAGGCTCCGGAAAACGAGGGGCCCCGGGCGCACAAAGGCGGCAGCCTGGCGCGGCGCTCCGAAACCCACCCCGCTTTGCGCGCAGGTTTTCTCCTCCCTGCGAAAAGCCCGAGGGGTTTGGAGAGGGGCGCAGTCAAGGGGACAGGGGGCGACTCCTGTGCGGGGCGGTGGGTGGGGGATCGCGGCGGAGGAGAGGGGACGGGGCCCCCGAAAGCCAGGCGGGCGCGCAAAGGCGAGGAGCGAGGGGCATGGAGAGGGGGGCTGGCGCGCCACTCACCGGGGCTGGGGCTCTCCTCCGCGGCCCATGGCAGGAGGAGGAGGCGGCGGCAGAGGCACGGCGAGGCAGCCACCGACGGAGGGACGGACGGAGGGCCGGGACGCGGCGCGCTCTGACCCGGAGCCGGATCGCGGGCGGCGCAAGGAAGGAAGGGGAAGTGACAGGCAGCGGCAGGCGGGCGGGCGGCCGGGCAGGCAGGGTCGGGACTCGGGAGCGCCACCCCCCAGCCGCGCCGGGAGTCCCCGAGGCGCAGGAGGGAGGGAGGGAAGGAGGGCGGGAGGCGGAGAAGGAGGGTGGCCGGGAAAGCCACCACCTCCCGGCTTGGAGCCTGCGCGCCTTCTTGGCCCAGGTTGGCGGGGAGGCGAGAGTCAAAGAAGCTGGGAGGGTTCCTCTCTTCTGTGTTTGGACGACCTTTCCCAGCATCCCGCTTCCCACCCAAGATCGGAGCACGGCCGTTCCAAAACGACAAGGAACTTTTGGCCCGGCTCCGAGCCCCGAGGCGCGTGCAGAGTGCGTGCTGCTCTGGCTGGGCTCTGCGCTTTGCTTCCCGGACATTCCTCCCCGGCTCCTCCACTTGGCTATCTCTTGGCTCAGTTCCCAGAACTTGCCCAAAAGTTCCCTTTTTTTCTGAACGGGAGGATGAGTTCCACTGACTTTCGGTTGAGAGATTCTGGGAATCGCCTTTGGCCCCCGTCCCCGGAATTTGGGACATCAGAGCATGTGCAGAGTGCTTTCTCTGCTCTCTAGGCTCCACTCCTCTCCCAGAGGCAGATCAGCCTGAAGTTACTTTATTTTACCAATTGGTTTTATTTATTTTTCCAAGTGATTTCATTTTACCAAGTGATTTTACTGTCGACAACGACCCGCAGTATTCTCTTTAGCCAGCATGGCCATTGGGGATTGTCGGAGTTGTCATCCAAAAACATCCCATTATTTTTTCCCCCTAAGCTGTGTTCATCCGGGCATGTGTGGAATGTTTTTCTGAAATTATTCCCAAACAGCTTGGAGACCTCTGTGCAGCAGGTTCTCTTTTGGAAATTTAATTCCTGGGGAAACAGCAAAGAGTGCTGGGGAGGGTTAAGGAGTGGAGTGGAGCAGGCTGAGCTGGATATTTAAAACCATTTAAAATTGCTGAAAAGGAAGCCACAGAGTTGCTTTCTGTGAGATTTTGGAACTCAAAGTGATCATGTCTGGCTTTCTTCTCCTATTTTATCCTCACAACAACCTTGTAAAGTGGGACAGGCAGGAAGGAAAAGAAACTGGCCCAAGAAATATAAGTTTCATTGTAAGAATCCGGACGTTGCTCTTTCCTCTCAGGCCTGGCACTCTATCCCTGACTCTATCCAAAACAGAAAATGGAAGAAAGGAAAAATGTTAGGGGTCATGTTTAATGACTTCTTGGTCCAGAGTTGGGTAGCCGTGGTCTTCTAGTTACTCTTGGTCAGCAATTCCACTCAGACAGCAGAGTCAGTAGTGCAGGATTATGGGAGCTGCAATCCAAAAAAATTCAGAAGGCCACAGTTATCTACTTCTAGATTTGCCAAGAATGCCATTATATGTGCATGGCAATGTACAAGAGGGCAGGTCCCTGTCCCAAAGAGCTTACAACCCAGAATTTGACAGGGGGTGGAAATAACAGAGGAAGCAGAAAGGATGAGCAGATGGAGATGGAGATAAACAAGGGAGAAACGGATTCATTTCAGTTATGTCCATTTGGAATTGTGTCAAAGAATCATAGAAACAGGGGAGGTGGTTAAGGATATTTCAGGGCTGTTGCTTTTTGAAAACAATCACTTTCTGGACTTTCCACCACTTTGGTTTTTACAATCATTTTTTTTTTTTGTTGGCCAGTCTGTGAAGCCCCCAGATGATCCAAGGGGCAGAAAATTGGCCCCCAGAGACAGCAGAATGACCCACTCCTGTCCTACAGCAAGCGAGGATAGAGTTATCCCCAGTCCAAAAACCTATCGTTTCAGACCCTAATTCTAGGTGAAGGCAAGCAAGAACGCCTCTGAGTTGGCACAGAGAGCAAATTGTCTTCTCCCGAAAGCCACTACTCTCACAACCAGCTTCTCAGATGGCTTGCTGGATGGAGTGGTCCCCCCACACCGGTTCATTCCTTTATAACCAACCGGTAGAGCCAATACCATCTAGAAGTCACACCTTCTGGCCTGTACTTCTACCTGTTCTTGCTTGTCTCATGTTTGGCAGCAAAACCTGGAGGTTTATATGTTCATTGCAGCCCACCATAAATGCTGCCTTGGAGGTTTGTATTCCAGATGATGGAATGCAACTCTCAGAATTTTTAAAACTGCAACCCCCAGTATCCCCAGACCTCCTGGGGAATCAGGGAGCTATAGTTCTCAAAGGCCCTTTCCTCAAACTGCGGTTATTCTGGATGGGAACGATTGCCCAAATTACACATGGGAAGACAAAGCTGGCAGGGGTGGGAGGTGGAAGGAGGGGAAGGAAAGAAACAGGGCCGTTGAATGCCACTTGGCACGGCCATTTGGACATTCCACATTATCTCCCAAGCTGCCAAAGCACCCACTAATGACAGCCGGAGAAAATCCAGACATCTGTTTCAGTTTTCCTCAAGTCCCTGCATTGGTGCAGAAATCTGGTCCTGTTCAGGACAAGTTCTCTCAGCAGAAACAAGCACATACCAGGCTGCTAAAAAAAAAAAAAAGCTTTCTCCATCTCCTTGCTTGTTAAAAGAATTATGTGCTGGTGTGTCTCTCCTCTGGCTTTTGCTGCATGCACACAGCACCGGGCTGGGGTGGCCATAAGTGGCTATCATTGGCTTTTCCTTTTCTCAACCTCCTTATTATTTCTTTGCTTTCTCTCTCTCTTCAACCTTCCCATCAAAAACAGTAACAAAAGCAACATTTCTAAAAGGAAGGGATAAAAAAGGATGGTACTGTGATGTTGCAATATGTTTGCTGAAAAGGGAAACCTGTAATTCTGGATTTTGCATGGCTGGACAGAAGAGAGGAGCTGGAGTTCAGACCGCAAATCTCTTATTTGCAAATGTGACAGCTTGCCTCTTTTCTCTCCCTCTAGCCCCTGAGCCTGTCGCAAAGAATATCACAACTGCTCCAACTGGGCACACCAGAGGCCTGTCTGTTGACTTAAAGGTCAAAGGCGTACTGCCTACGAGCTTTTAAAAACATAGCATTTTGTTTATTTTTTTATGGAAATAAATTTGGAGGAGTCATTGCTTTTGGGGAGAGCCAGTGTGTTGTTGTGGTTTGAACATGGGGCAACAACCCTGGAGACCAGGGTTTGATTTCCTGCTCGCTGATGGAAACCCACTGGGTGACGTTGGGTGCATCAGAAAATCCCATGATACGTCACCTTAGGGTCATCGTAAGTCAGAAATGACTTGAAGGCACAAAGACAACAACATCAATTACTTTTAGAAATGATTAGCTGTATTATCATGATTTGTCTGTGTGGTTTCATAGTGGTGCTGGTATGTGGTTCAGGGAGCTTCTAATAAGAAAGCAGGATTAATTAAACAATTATTTTGTTGCTGATTGCTAGCTGCATTTACTCAGCAGCATCCCCCTCCTTTTTTTTTTGGTGCTGAACTCTTCTTTTCTCCCCCCTACTTCACCCTGCCAGCTACCTTTTTTCCTCTCTCCCACTCTTGAAATGCAGAGTAGAAAGACCCTGGGGCAGGGAAATGTTTGTTTTTGGCCGTTATGTAACTCTGTAAAAATGCCATGTCCATCAATGTCACTTAGAAGAGTCCTCCAGTCTCTGAGAAGATATGCTAAGGGGCATAGGATGGTTCATATCTTTCCCTCCAAGAGGGGAGAGAGACCTTGAATGGGGAAGTCTGACCTTGTCAGTTACGTCCCTGCCATCTTCTGCAGCCCTGCATTTCATCATTACCTTGAACTGAATAAACTGTTCAGGAAACCACTCAAGCCTTTTCCAGTTCTGCCTTAAAGAGGTTCCCTGGCATCCTGTGCCAGTCTATGGTGGTTGCATTTCTAACCGTCTGAAAAATCTCATGAAGTCTCCAAGGGCTGCCCTGTATACAAAAATACACTGCAGTAGTCAAGCCATAGACATTTCCCCTGGTCAGAGAGCATTAATAGGAAAGGTCGCTACCTGAGAGCTTGGGGAGGCATTGGCCAGTTCAGACCTGCTGATGTTTTGGGGAAGGAAGGGGAAACGCTCAATAGAGAGGGGTCCCCGAGATCTCCCCTCAAAGCATCCCATTCTGAGCTGGACGTCCAAAGGGTCCGGCTTGGGAGGCAGAGCCTTTAGAGGGTGGCACTTACCTCAACTTTAAGTGCCGCACATCCGTTCAGAAAGGCCTTGATGTTGCCAACGCAGTCAGCTTCTGTCTTAGGCTCCGGGCAATACTAAAAGAAATCAAAAGCTAGTAAGAAACATGAGCTTCCTGACAGCTCCCGTCAGCTTGTTTTGTTCTCTGCCAGCCGGGCTGGATATATTAGACCGTGTGTTTGTAATGCTGAATGAGACAGCTTGGGGCTGGGTAGATTTGCACAAGAAGGTGGGCTGTGTGGTGGGTGGGTGGGTGGGAGAGAGGCAAGCTGTCATCCCAGGGAAAATGAAAGCACAGCCGAATCAGTAAGGGAACCGTTTGGCATTCAGTGGCTTGGAGCCCTCGCTTTGAATGCCCAAAACACGACACTTTGCTTTCTCCAAAGCATGGACATAACTCTGCAGATGAAAGGAGGAGGGCAAGAGGGCGATGACTCTAAAGCTAGAGGCAGAGCTCGGAAAAGGTGACTTTTGGGACTACAAAGTCCCCAAATCCCGTGGCTGATGGAGTCCGAGAGTTGTAGGACCAAAAGACACAGTCGGCCTTTCATATTTGTGGCTTTCCCTTTCACATATGTGATCATTTGCAAGTTTCTCCAACCTCTGCCTTCCCACCTCAGGCACTTCTTTTCCAGGGGAATTTTCCCTCTCAATGGCTCTGATCAGGCTGAGCAAACTTGCCTTTGGCCCTCCTCCTCCTCCTCCTCCAGCAGCCACTGCCTGGCTGGCTAAGGACAGATTGTAGCCCAGTTTGTTAGTACTATAAATTCTTTCCGGATGCCCCACAACTCCCAAAGAAGCAAATGGGTGAGAAAAAACCATCATGTCTGCCCCCCTTCCCTCTCCTTTCTCTGACCTGGCTTAACTCCTGAGTGCCCCCTTTCTCCACCATACCTTTGGCCCCCTTCCTACAGACGCATTTTATATTTGCAGGGTTTTCCCCCCCATTTTTGCCAGGATCCTGTGCCCCTAACCCAAGCAAACGGCAACTATATTTCCCACGTGGCTCTGACTGGGAGGAAGTTGTATGTATAGCGAATGGGGGGCTGTACACATTTGGGGGTCCGTACAAATTCAGAAGGTATCATGTGGAGCTGCACAGAAGAGGTGGGTAGTTTCCCTGTTAGCAGGGGCAATAAGTCTGCTCTGGGTTTAAGTTCTAACTTTAAAAGTGGTAAATCATTTGGGAGGAGATAGATTGTATTTTTGAGAGTCACCGTGAGGTAGTAGCTTGACCGTTGGGCTCGGACATTGGGAGAACAGAGTTTTGGATCCCAGAGCAGCCATGGAAATCCCGTACATTGTCTTGGGCAAGTCACACTTTCTCAGCCTAAGCCTGATGATGGAAGGAACCCTGACAAAAACAGTGTTGGGTGGAGGGGTTTTTTCCCTCCCAGTTTATGAGGATATTTTAAAAATGTCAGCTTCTCTCTGACACGGCTGCTTTCTGTTTTAGCTGCTGATGTTCTTTTATAGAGGGCTGTTTAAATCATTAGTTTGTGTGATTGTTTGGTCACATTGCATTTATAGACTGCTTTGGAAGAGTTTTCAGCAAAGCTCAGAGCTCTGATGGATGTCTAGGAAGCTGTATTTATTGGACCAAGTCAGGCCACCCAGCTGGTCTGTCTGAACCTTTGCTAAACTGGTGTCCTCCAGATGTGTAGGACTATAAGTCCTACCACCTACAACCAACCAAATACTTCTGACTGGGGGTGATGGGGGCTGTAGTCCAAGACTTCTAGTAACAACTTTCCATGCTTTCAGAGACGGTTCTTTCCCAACCGTACCTGCAGACTGAACGTGGAAGAGGCAAAGTCTAAGCTTTCAAAGAGATCCAGATGACACTGGTTTGGACAGACCAGATATCTTGAACTTTTTATTGCTGTGTAAAAAATGCTGCGGCACGTGTGGGCGTCCTTCAACTCTCCATACATTGTTGGACTGCATCACCCAGGATTCTTCCCCACCGGCTGGGTTTGCCTAGGGCTGATGGCAGTTGCAGTCCTTGACACAGGGGAGCTGTATCAAGTCCACCTCTTGTGCTACGGAGCCCATACTGTGCTTCTATGCAGAGTTTGGAAAAAGTGTATTTGGGGGATTGCAACTCTCAGAATCCCTAGCATGGGCAATGGGGACCATGGGAGTCATAGTCCTCCCCAAAGCCACATAACTTCCAACTCTCCCAATCCCAATTCATCCTCCACCATCCCATTTTTCCAGCTGCTTTAAAAGTGAACAAGTTTTTCTCACTTCTGCACATTTCCCTCTTTATCCTTGGACCACGTCAGTTGCTACAAACGGAGTTCAAGGTGCAAGAAGCAGTTTGCAGTCAGCTCAGCAGAGGGGAGAAGGGAAGCGAGGTAGAATCCTGCCCTTCCCTGTAGGCTCAGGCACAAGCAAACTGCTGCAAGCTCTCCTGGCTTGTGTCTTCTTCTTTATTAAAATCTTTATATAATCATGATCACAGTCTTACGTTGCTCGGCCATATGTAGTTTTTGTTTGTGACATGTTGGAGGATGTGAAGTCACCTTTCCAAGCTCTGCTTTAGGCCTTGGAGGCATCGGCCAGTGGCGGCAGCAAGAGCCTTGACAGTTGCAAAGGTATGCTGGAAAGCACGCAGCCTATGCGTGATGAAATCTCAGAAACCACAGGCGTTGCTCAATGAGATTTGCAGGGCTGAGGGGGTGGGGCAGTGTAGTGCAAAGCGGCTCATGCCTTCCTCTGGCCGAGGCTTTTTGGAAGCAGCCTGCAGGACTTGGAGCACCCGAGCAGCACAAATGGAGCCATGAAAAAGACACAAACCCAGGGCTCAGAAACAGTTATTTCATTAATATCCCGTCTTTCTCCCAAAATGGGACCCACAGCCGCTTATGATGTAAGTCGAAACAAAAATGGCTAGAACAAGAGGTGGTACAAAAGTTTTTTTGGAAAGGAAATGTGACTTTTCCCAGACTACAACTCCCAGAATCCCCCAACCATGTTGTGGAGTAAACCAGGCTGATTTCCAGAATTTGGCTCTACACGCATTCCGTACTCACAGAAAGGCAGAATATAAAATAAGATAATAAAATGGTGCCAGATTTGGATCAATTGGTTGATGTTGTTTGAATTATTATTGTACTCACTGTCTCTCTGGGTCCTCCTTCCACATTTCAGAATTATAACACTATGAAGCCAACATCCTGCAGAATCCCAAGATTTGGAGTTTCATGGTGTACTATGGCTCTCTGGATGGGAATTTTAAATATTTCCCTCTCTAAACTGCAAATCCCAGGATCTTGCAGTTTGGAACTGTGGCAGTTAAAGGGGAACCATACAGCCATAATTTTGTTGTGTGCCAGGGCCCGGTATATGCATCAAAACCCATAATGTGCACACACAACCCTGGCGCTGAATGTCTTCTACAGTGAGAGAAGGGGAGGGCGAGGAAGGGAAGACAAATACCAGAGAAAGGCATGGCGCTCTGCTTGCCTCCGTCCCGCCTCTCTCTTTTCTACCCTTTTATGGAACAGCTCAAGCACACGGGCTCTCCTCGCTCAAGCACATGCCAAGCCAATCTGAGCAATTTTTGCAGGTTTAAACACTTCCTCTTTTCTTTTTGAAACAGAGACAGCAAGCTAGGAACTTGGAAAGGGAAGGAGGCAGAGATATTTACTTGACATCTCAATTATGGTCTAGTGCTGCACCATTTCCTCTTTCTTGTCATGTGTTCTCTCTCTCTCTCTCTCTTGCCTCTTTGGAAAAATATGTCAGGAGAAAGCAGCATTCGTTGCTATAGTTTTCATCTCTCTCTCTCTCTCTTTGTATCTGTCTGCCCATCCATCCGTCTATCCATCTCAAAATGATGCTTCTGTTGTCCTAGACTATTTTCTGGCAATTCTCTGCACCATCTGTAACGTCTTATTTCCACCTGGGAGAGGGATTCTGTTTAATTTTGAGATATGTTGGAATCATGCATTCGCTTTTTCTCCTTTGGACTGCAATCCTGGAGACCAGGCGCCGCTTCCCTGCTCGGCCATTGAAACCCCCTGGGTGACCTTCGGTGCATCACATACTCTCAGCCTCAGAAAACCCTGTGATAGGTTCACCTTAGCTCACCATAAGTCAGAAACGACTAGAACGCACACAACAATGTCAGTGAAAAGGCACTTTTGTGCGACTACAGTAACTGTATATTTCTAAAATAAATAAATAAAAGGAATAAAACTAAGAATAAAATTTAAAAAAATAAAGGAGGAGAAACTTTGCTGTTCAAATGATAGAACCACTTCGTCATACCTTTAAAAAGCCCTGCAGATATCTGATGCTGGTCCAAGAAATTGCTACCAAGAGCCCCCCCCCCAAATTATGGTATGAGTGCATGCAGAAATGATGATAACTGGCAAAATCTGGCAATACATAAGGAGCAATGTTGCAAGAACTTTAATGTGAGTCTGGAAGAGCCCTTCCTTCCTTCCTTCCTTCCTTCCTTCCTTCCTTCCTTCCTTCCTTCCTTCCTTCCCCCCCTCCCTCCCTCCCTCCCTCCCTTCTATTCCTGATGTGGGCTGGAAACAAAAGGCACATCCTTCGAGGACATGGCATTATTAACTTCAGTGCTCAAGAATCCCCCCCCAGACTACAACTCCCAGATTCCTCCAGCCCCTAGCCAGGCTGACTGGGGGATTCTGGGAATGCAAAAAAGGAATGTTTCAAGGCTGGAATAAACTGTTTTATAATACATATCATGCAAAAACTAAAAATATAACTAAGCTAACAATAAAAATAAAAATGTTTAAAAGCAAAACCATTAAAAGGAAAACAACAAATAAACAGTATGGCACATTCCGAAAAGAGCCACTGTGGTGTTGTGGTTTAAGCACTAGACTACGATTCTGGAAACCAGGGTTTAAACCCCTACTCAGCTGTTGACCTTGGGCAAGTCACACTCTCTCAGCTTAGAGCAGGGCAAAGGCAGATCCCCTGTGATTAAATCTTGCCAAGAAAATCCTGTGACAGGTTTGCCTTAGGGTCACCATAAGTCAGAAACAACTTGAAGGCGCACAACAAGAGCTGCAAGGACAACGACAACATCCCAAAAGGCCCTTTCCCCCCAGCAATCAGCCGTCAAAGGCCTCCAGAAATAAAAAGGCCTTCACTTGTCTAGGACTGCAGTCTAACCTCTCTAGAAGGAGAGCTCCAGAGCTTGGGGACAGCCTCTAAGGCCTTTCTGCACTACACTGTTATAGTGCTATTATTCCACTTTCAACCTTCTGTGGAATTCTGGGGGTTTGTAGTTTACCGAGGCCAATGAGCTCTTTGGCCAAAATTCTCAGCGCACCACCCTAAACTGCAAACCCCAGGATTTCATAAGATGTTCAAAGTGGAATAACAGCACTATAATTGGGTAGTGTGGAAAGACCCTAAGAAGGCCCTCTCCTGTGATCCCTTTGGATATACCCCAAAGAGCTGGGGCAGGGGAACAGAGATAAGAGCCTCGACAAAAGATCTCAAGACTCAGGCTCACAGGGGAGAGTATGCTTCTAAAGATAAGCTGGACCTGAGTTATGAGATCCCACATCTGGAGGGGTAATGCTAGCAGGTTGTCAGCGGTAACCCTGCTAGCTGGGGGATTCTGGGAGTTGCAGCACCCCTCTCCAAGTCCTGCCTTTTCCATATCCTGAAAGCAAGCCCTTTGGGAGAAGCATGACAAACCTCGACGGCCTTACCTTCTCTATAGATCCTGGAAAGAGTCGGAGGATGAGTTTGCACAGCACAAGCCCATCTTTCAGGGATGTTTTGAGGAACTGCAGAGGGTCCCCAATCTTCATTTTGGGGGAGTTTAAGGCTCCCAGGGAAATCAGCCAGGTCACAATTTGCTCCTCGGGGTTCATGATTGTAAGATTTTTCTGTTGTGAGCTTCCCCGGGTCTTGCAGTGCAAGGAAAAGGCCTAGCCCACATCCGCAAGTGAATCTTCCTGCTTCTTCTGGGGTGGGTGGGTGAGCGAAACGGCTCTAGGAGTTACTGATTGCCTTGCACCAAAAGCCACCAAGCAGCTGATCTTTTTTTCTTTTTTTTTTAACGATCACCAGAAACTGACTTCCCCTCCGACCAGAGGAACAAGTTTATGCACATTTGCGCTCACTGTTTCTGGTCTTTCATGATGAAGTCTGCAGAAGTACGAAGAGGAAGAGCTTCTAGGGCTAGATGTTTTGCAGTGAACCCAGATTTCCTGTATCACCTAAAACAGCAATTTCCTGTGTCGCTAGCTTTCTATCCCCTCCCCTCGTCCTCCTCGTAAAGGATAGGGGCTTTAGCTACACCTGACGGAGACTGAGGTGGTAGAGAGGACTTGGGAGAGAAAGATTCTCTGTTTGAATACTTTGCCATGTAGACAATTTCAAAAAAATCATGGATAGGCAAGCACATCAGGAAGTTGTAGTCCTTGCAAAGCTAGTTTTCTGGTTGCGGGGATCTTAATTTTCTTTAACGCAGGATTTTAAAAATGTATTCCACATTGCTTGTAAACCCTAGCTTTGCCATGTGATACAGTTCATTCGGGCTCAGGAAATCTGCCACTCTCTCATTCTCCTCAATGTCCCAAATTCTATTTAAAGATGCGTTCACTATGACTTCAAAGACTACAGCAGCTATTTCATTAGAGGGAAGTCCTGTAAGACGTCTGATTACATGAGACACCAGCTAACATGCCATACCATAGCAGCTGAGTGGTGAATCTGTTTTGGGCTTCAGTCTGAACTTTTAAGGAACTATTCAAGCTGTGGAAACTATTTCAGGAATAGCATTTTAGCCCCCACGGACAACTCCTTTAAATTTCAGACTACAGCACAGAGCGGATTCACTGCCTGCCCCCCTCCCTGCAACACGGAATTCTTTTAACTCTTCATCTGGATGATGATGATGATGATGATGATGATTATTATTATTACTACTATTATTATTATTATTTATTTGTATCCCACCTCTCCATATGGATCAAGTCAAATGAAGGATCACTTCAGATATTACATCTTTCCAAACACACATTTAATGCTACACCTAAAAGCACAAGATGCAAAGGCAACCTAGGTTAAAGCACATCTATTGTATAACTTTGGTTAAAAGTTTCCTGCTCAGTGGTTTATGGAATTGCCATCCTGTTGGCCTGTTATGACACGGCTCTGCAAATGGGGAAAATATTTTGTGAAAGCAGACTGCATTTTGAACAAGATTTGTGAGGAAAGGCAGGATAAAAATATTTTCATTACCACTGTAATGGTAATAGCAAAATTTAAGGGAACACTTATCTGGGTCGGCATACTTCAACTTCTGCTTTTTGGTTTGCAAAACTCCTCTATCTTCAGCACTCAGTAAGATGCTCAACCGCTAAAATATTTCTCAGTATAGAAACGCTAAACACTCCATCCTGTTTCATAACGCAGGAAAAATATCAATAGAGTCTTTGTGGCACTTTTAAAAACTAATCAATAGTAATACTTACCATTGAAAGACAAATACAATCACCTTTTTATGCTTTCTTGCAAGAGTCCTTACTTCCTCCTGAAACTAATGATTTCCATTTATGATTTATTGTACTCTGCAGCAGTTCCTCCTGTTCTTTTCCCCATTGCTCTGGTCTTGGATGGGGATCCTGCAGCCATCCCATTTACTGAACTTCAACCCTACCATTGGTTATGCGCTTGGCTGCTGGGAGCTGGAATCCAGAATCAGCTGATTGGCCACAGTCCCCCTTCTCTGCTCTAGCCTGCTCATGCTTTTCTCCGTCATCTGGCTCAAGCCCTGCTTGTAAGTCATTTCTGAGTTACGTTATTCCTATGGTGAACCTATCACAGCTTTCTTGGCAAAATTTGTTCAAAGGGGATTTGTCTTTGCCTTCGACTGAGTGTGACTTACCCAAGGTCACCCAGTGGGTTTCCATGGCTGAACAGGGATTTGAACCCTGCTCTCCCAGTGTCCCGGTCCTGCACTCAGAACTGCACCACACTGGCTCTATAGCAATGGCCATTCATGCTCTTTAACTGGCCAACAGCTCCATCTACTGGTAGCTTTGCACTTTTAAGTCTATGCATTGAAGGCACCTTTATGCACGTCACAATCCTTTTTTTCTAGAAATCTAAAATAATCACAAAACAGTGTGGTGTAATGGTCTGAGTGTTGAACCATAAATCTGTGAGATCAGGGTTCAAATCCCTACTCTGCCATAAAAACCCACTGGGTGGCCTTGGGCAAGTCACTCTCCCTGCCTCGGAGGAAGGCAAAGGAACCCCTCCCTTGAATAAATCTTACATAGAATTCAGGTGGAGCAGTCGTTGCTAACACTGACAGAATAGCAGTTTGTTGAGACTCTCGAGTCCTCCAAAGTTTACAGCAAAGATGTATCTTAAAAGTGGAACATTTTTTTTTCCTGCAACGGATTTCACACAACCCATGCCTTTGCAGAGTTCCGTCTTAGCGATTCCCGTTTTGTATTACTGCAGTAATGAATTAATCTACTGTAGTTCCAAACACTCAGTTCTGTTGGATGGAACAAAACATGCATTGAAAACTAAAGATACCACCCTGCCATCTGAAAAAGGGACAAAACTCCTAGGTAAACTGCTGCTGCACTGTGGAGTACGTAACTGCAACATTAATGCCAGACACATTCAGATGGGTGCAGAAGTCGTCTGGCAACACAAGGGCTCTTAAGCAAACAAAGTCCAGTTTGTATTAGGTTTGTCCTGTGTGATAAATGCCGGTCTGATTTTTTTTCTGCATTTGGAAAATATCATGTTCAGGACCACCTCACATATACTGCTGAATATTTTGTGTGTATGGTGGGGTAGACCAGATTGAACTGCAATCTATAGATCCTTCTCCAACATTGCAAGGATATAATCTTACTCTGAATAATACATTTAAGGAACTTGATTGTTTCAACCTTACGTACATACTGAAAATTTAAGTCTCATGAAATTCTACTTCCAAGTAAACATAGCAAAGACCCCCCCCCAGTACATGACCAAGGGAAAAGCTATTAAGGTCTCAAGGTACCAGTAACATGCAACTACTACGTCTCCCACCTTGATTGCTCTAACAGTTTCATCATCCTTCCTCTTCTCTACCTGTAATAAAAACTACTTTCCAATGACTTGCACAAAACCATCTTCCTCTGAAACCTGCAGAGCAAGTGAAGAGCGGCTAGAATGGTCTTGTGGATTCAGAAAAGTATGTTCTTTCGTTTTTATTTGCAAAAGCTGTTACTCTTCTGTCACAGAAAACCGCAAACACACTTGAAAGGTCAAGACAAGTTGCTGTCTTTATAAATTTTCCACTTGACAGTAAGGAATTCAAGGTCTGTGTTTAAATTGGGAGTAATGCCGATCAGAGAAGGTAAAAAGCTCAGCAGACCTCCTATACAGTATTGAACAAAAAATTATGTCAAACATCAAACCTCAGAAATCCTAACTTGTTTCAGTATCTTGCCTCTCAATCTGAGTTTAGTCTTTTCTGTGCTTTATTCTGAAATGGGCCCTTGTTTAAAAGGATCTAGCTTTGGAATAACGAAATGAAGCCAAAAGACACTTAACACTTTATTTAGAGAAAACAGCAAGAAGAGCAAACACAACAATCTTGTGTCCTTGCACCTTTGATTGTACAAATCTCCAACGGGAGTTGGGATTTTCTTCTCCTGACTGAAGTGTATTTGTGGCCAGGTCTGAATTAAGTATGTTGGCACCAGCTTACTACCAAAGTAACTGCCAAAGAGCCACTTCGGAGAAAGGAACAGAAAGGCACACCTAATACACATCAAAATTTTAGAAGTTAAAAAGTTCACTATTTCACAACCAACACATTTTTTATTCAAATAGAGAATTTACTTTAAATTAATAAGACTACCGTGAAGTGCATTTTGTAGTTTCCTGGTGTATTTCAAAAGGGGGAAAAAAAACCTACCCCATTTTTAACCCTAGCCAAATGCCACTTCCAATGTGAAAAATTTAACTGGACCCCTTTGAAGGTATTATTTAAAAAATACCTTCTAAGGGAGGTTTTATGTCATTCACCTTCTGATTCTAAAACTTGATCAAAGAAGCATTTCTTCTGCAGATGTATGGTTTATAGCTTAGCTATTATTTCATTAAGCACCCCAAGTAATGTTTCAGTTCTTCACTTGCCCTAACCGCAAGCACTCACACACGTTTCTTTAACACCACTAAAATAGCAATTTAAATTTTACAGGTCTTATTACATCTCTGTCTCCAAAATTCACAGAATAGTGTTTCTAAGAAGACACAAGTAATTTCCAATCAAAATGAACAATTAGGACACTTTCCCCAGTGCTCAAGTAGCCAAGACATTTTAAGAGCTGAGCGCTCTCTGTTTTCACTGAACTTCACAGCCATTTTAAAGAAGCTTCTCAGCCCTCTCTGAAAGGCCTCCACTCTTCGTAATTCATCCGTGATTAACCTTTCGCACCTAGAATGTGAAGAGTAGTATTAGCACAGTGCACTGAAACAGAGAGCTAGAAAGCTGACCTGCTCAGGGAATTAAGTCATGGCTAGATTCACTTTCACAGGTATAAACTCCAAAAGTGATACACAGCAGAATACTGTGGATTAGAGCAATCAGTCAGTTTACTATGCTTACACAACTAGCTACTGCACAGAAAAAGAGAAAAAGTAAAGGAAAAAGTCAAATCATTTTAAATGTTATGCTGTATAATTGTTGCCACTGATCCCCTGCTCTCTTTTTTGGGATTTTTTTTTAATACTACACAGCATATCCAGGAAGACCTATTTAGGATTTTTATTGAAGTGCATCATGCCAGATTATACAGTAAGTTACTGTATTCAATACACCACAGAATATTGAAGAAAACTTAAAAAAACTCTTGACTTAAAAGTGTTTTTTAACTATAATTTTCAGATTTAAATTGCACATGTGAAATGTAACAACCAGGTCACCTAAGCCTTGTGTAAATAAACAAAAACATTTAAATCTACATCTGAAAGCTTTTTTCAGAATACCACCAGCAATTTTTTTAAAAAAATGCCCCCACTTTCCTTATGAATTATTTTGGTGGTCAGACTGATATATTATTATTCTTAATAAAAAGTACCATTAACAAAACCCTTACAGACCTATTCTCCTAACACACTGCGATGAAGGAGGCTTATCTATGGTCTGTTTTTCTGGAAGCAACCACTGTTCACCTTGCCTGTTGCAGGCAGGCACACAGTACAACACGGTCTGCTAGATCAGAATCCCATTCTTTTCCCGGTAATGAGCTTTATTGTATCATTTACTCAAGACATTCAGCTGCAACCTGAGACTAAAAGTCTGTGTTTCTCCACTGCTCAGCTACCATCCTCCCAATGCTGAGTAAAAGCCTTCTAGCTAGACAGAAAAGGAAGGGGGGGAGGGCTAGATGGACATAAAAAGACTTTGTTGGGGAAAAAAAGGTTTGTCAAGAGGCTTTGTTAAATGAGGCATTTAATTTATACCCTGCCTTTCTCTTTATACAGTATCCAAGATGGCTTACAAACATAAAAAATAAGGTAGTTTTAAAAAAATATTCATGCAGACGCTTTAAGTACCTACACCCTAATTCCCAAATGGTTATATGAAATACTGAAATCAGTCAGTACTTCTATTGGAGAATCCTTAAATGACTATGTACAAAGCATCCACGTTTAGAAATTTCCAAAATTTACTGGATGGTATGATTTCACTTGTTCATTAGAACAAATTTACAAACATCTTGGGTAAAAAAACTAAATTATCATTCTTTGCTTTGCTTTTAAAACATCTTTTTCCCTTCTTATATACTGAAGAGATACACAGAAGGCAAGTCTTCAAAATAGGACAGTTGTCAGCTTATTTACACACAATTTGTCTGCTAGAACTTGCCAACCCAAGAGGCTCAGTCAGCACCTCAGCAAAAACTATCAAATCACGCTTTAAAATACGCTTGCCTGGTTTTGAATTCCTCCGTACTTTCAAGATTGTACTGTTTTCAAAAATGCACATACCTAGGATTTACCTGTTTGTTCTTACAGTTCTTATCCATGCTGTTCATTATCATAGCACATACTGTCGTCCCAAAGTCACATCATCTTAAAAGCAGTGGTCAGCCTGCAACAATTAAGGTAGGTATGAATAATTATGCCAACACAAATCACCCAAGTCCCACAACCACCCCCAGAAACACAATTCATATGCTTGGGTTTGCCGATTAATCAGTTTCAAGATCTAATGCTTTAGTTTGAGAGGTGGAAGGTTCACTGGATTGGAATGAACTGGAATGGCTTAGTGACAAGTCGTATGGCTTATGGATTCTTATTTTCCTTTCCAATGGTGCTTTTCATGGTAAATCCATTTACTTGAGTGGCAAATATGTTTTGAGGATTACAGTAGAACTTTAGTTGGAGGTCTTCAAGTCTTACTATATTTCATGAACATCTTTTGAACTTCCCGGCTGCACCTGGGTCATAGCAACTTGCCACAGGTTCTGCCATTTGTACCAGAACTGCCCACACAAGACTACAGTATAAAGAAAAAAAAAGTCAGGCATCCAACTAAACATCAGATTTGTGATAATGGCTTGCTTGACATTCCCCCAAGTTGGCATAGATTTTGGCAAATTAAGCCAATTTCTGATTGCATTAGGCTTTTCTTTTTTAAATATAGTATAGGGGCAGTCTGTTTTTTTTTTTTTAAGTATCTTCATTGAAACATACTGGGCAAAAAGGAATCCCTCCCAACCCTTTACTGGAATCCTTGTCTAAAGTGAGCTGTTCCTTAGTATCATTTTCAAAAAGTTTTGAGCCATACATACTTTCATCCAAGACAAGGTTAGGTTGAATTTGGAAGACTTCGCCTAAGGCTATCCAGCACAGTTTTTCCATTGGGTGCTGCTTTAAAATCTAGAAAGAACTTCCGTTGCCAGGACGGACAGCATGTCTTACCGTACTAAGGACGATACGTTTTGGTGACATGTTTGACTTAGACTGAAAAACTAGTTTGCTTTGCTTACCATCTTTGCTGTTTCACAGGCATTTGATGCTTTAAATCTGTTGTGGAATGCTGAAACTTTCACTTGTTTATATGAAGCCATAAGCCTTTCAGAAGTTGGAGAGAAAGACTTCTTTGCTTATCTTATTTTCTCCATTTTGCCTTTGGAGTCAAAGATGTTCCTTTAAAAATGAGACACTACAGGGTTGCAAAAATTTGAAACAGTAAGAGCATGTACCGTTTTGCAGCTTCTTTGATGGAACTGGTCAAACCTCTTACTTACAGACCTCTGTAGCTTGTTTACTACAGGTTAATACGTTACTGGGGGGCGAGGTTCTTGCAAATTCCCAAATGAAACACGTAGAAAGGTACAATGTACATTCAGCATTATCCATTTGTTGTTTTGATTAAATGACTGAATGGCATCCTGAATTTTTTACACAAGCCTGAAGGAATTTTGTATTTGGGAGCATTGTGTGCATTTCAGCATGGAGAGGACACTTAACCTTTTAGTTTGGCACACATCCCCACCACCCTCCACCAGCTAACATGGTTTGCCTAGAAAGAAGGCATATTTGCATGAGCAGAATGATCCATGGCCATTTTAGGTGGCTGCAGGTTGTATGGGGAAGCCTTAGATTTGTTGGTCTCATTGATGAGGTAAGAACGTGGCATTTCAGGGTTAATGTTTACTTTGAAAGATTACAACACTAGTACACAGGCTAAAAATGTCATACATTAACAACTGCGTTTTGAGAGAAATATTAACAATTTTGAAATGAAATTAAACATGTTTACTTTCTCCTCACAAAAAAAACATCAGTAATGGGGGGGAACTTAACAAGCAACAATAAAAAAAGGTAAAAACAACGTTTCAGTAGTCCTCTTGGAGTGAAGATAAAACTTCCACGTTCCATTTGTTGGAGGAAAAAATGATTTGGTCCAAGGGTTTTCAAAGGTTTTAGTATCTGCTTCTGCCCCCGCCTCTATCAGAGCGGCTCCCTCCACGGCCGCCACCTCTTGGTGCTCCGCGGCTTGAGCTGCTGTATGAATCGCGTGGAGGCGGGTAACCCCTTTCCATGGAAGGGGGAAGGCCCCTGTCTTGTCTTCCAACACGGTCGCGGCCACTTGAGTAGACATCACTTCTGCTGCTTGAGTAACTTTCTCGACTTCCACCATACCCATCTCGGGTGCTCCCGTAATCATCATAGCGACTGCTTCCACCATAAGATGGAGGGGGCCCTCGTGCAGGTGGAGCACTACGTGAGTTACCTGCAGGTTCAATGGTCAGGTAATAGGGCAACACTATAAATCATATCACCACAATTTTACATCTGCGTTTAAAAGTACTGAATCAATGGCTTCTGTTACTCTTTTGTTTTAAACTGAGAAGATTATATTAATCTCACATGTTGGGACATTTGGCAGGGGAGTATCAGGCAGTGAACGAAATAAACAGGCTGTTTGAAGACGCTGGTTTTTCTCAAGGCAGCTCTTTTTGGGGTTATTCCAGAACAGCTTGCTATTTTATAGAAGAAACTCAGCCATTTTTCCAGTGATAGATGCAATTCAGAATGGTTGAACTTTGCTTCGTTAGGTTATAGGAACTGTAATTCAATCGTTTTGTTAAAATAAGATAGCGGTTGGTTTTTTTTCCACTGCAGTGGGCAAGCCCAGCATACTATTTCCCCACTTAAGTAAAGAGAGTCTAGCAGATCAAGCATGTTACCTAAAATACTCTTTTAAGACCCACAAAATGACCACTTACCATAGCTCTCATATGAATCTCTGTAAGAGCCTCCACTTGGGTGATCTGAGTAGTCCCGGTCACGCCCTCCATAGCCATCACGGTCGCTATAAGAGGAGTAGCTGCTGCAATTTAATACAAGTTATGTCGTTCAGTAAGAAAGCCTGACAATTTTTAAGGCAACCTATTCTCCAGGGAGAAAGACAGCAAGGTGTAGTGATCTAAGCTTGGACGATGACCCTGGAGTCCAGGGTTTGATTCCCCACTCAGCTATGGAAACCTGCTGGGTGATCTTGGGTGTGTCACACACTCAGATCCAGAAAAACTCATGATAGGCTCCTCTAAAGTTAGAAACAGCCTGAAGGCAAAAAGCAACAATTCTTCAGAGAAGAAACTGGCAAAACCACCTCTGAGTATTCCCTGCATAACAAAACCCTATGAAAGTCATGCAGTTGTCCTAAGCCGACAGGTGATTTGAAGGTAAATGTGCTCACACACACATTCTTCAGAGTACCTACATGGAGCTCCCACACCATCTGCCTTCCAAACAGATTAAGGGTCAAGTTGTTCCTCAGTCCCAATGCTGTACTATAATATGGCCTAAGCACACGTAACGTATCTGCATCTACACGTCTCAATTTCCTTCTCTTATGAGTACTGTTAGACTCCAAACTCCTTTGTCAAGCACCATGTACATAAAAAGTCAATTTATAAATACATAACAAATACAGCTCCACTAAAATATGTCCTGTACCTTTCATAGGGCTGTCCTAGGGTACATGAGCCATTTTTATCAGAACAGTTTCTCTGGCATGAACCACCATGAAAGACAATGATGATTAAATTAGGCTGCCGTCATTTTGCAAACTGCAAGATTGATTGTCAATTCAGTTAGGCTAGACTAACCGTTCTCTAATATATTAGAGACGTCTTTAAAGAACACAAAACTCAAGGTACCTGTAACCTCTTGAGGGATACTCATCGCGTGAACTGGAATGACCGTAATCACGATAGGCATAATCTCTTGGAGGTGGAGCATAATCACGTGTGTCTCTGGAACTTGGATAGTCTCGACTTGAATAACTATGGAAGTTAAGACAACATTACTTTTGCTACCAAAATGCACAATGGCAGGAAATTCAAGAACATTCCAGATTCGCAATTTGATAATCTTCCACAGAATTTGAGTTTACCTGTCTTTAGTACTATAGCCATCATCTCTAGGAGACAAGTAGACATCCCTTCGTGATGGGAGTGGCTCCCTGCGTGGAGGTCCTCCATAACTGTCTCTGCCACGTGAGAGGGGTGCTTAAGCACAAAACAGAAAATTCTCAAAACAAGGCACTGGTAAATGAGCTGTTCCTATGAACTAAAAACACACTGGACCAATGAACTGTACGATAATAGAAGAGTAATGCATCTGCTCTATCACCATGATAGGTTAACATAAGGAGGCAAAAACTCCTCCAAATGAGATGCTGCCTGATGAAAAATATATACAAGTAGCCCCTGCTTTTCATCAACTCGTTTTCAATGTTCTGCTCTTTAAAACCATTGTAAGTTACTGTATTGTTCTTTCAATGCTAGGTTCACTCTTTCATCATTTCTTCGCCTTTTCCCTTCTTCCTGTAGGGAACATGAGGGAACTAAGGAGGCTTGCTTGGGGCCATGCACAGTTCAAAGTAACCTTCTGCAATTCCCCAGGTTCCCTACAGGAAGAAAGTTAGAGGAGAAGAACTGACAAAAGACTGGGTTCTGCTTTACAATCAATTCCATTTTCTCTAGTCCCTAACCTGTCAGATAAGCAGGGGGATGCCAGTACATTAACAAAAATTGAGCCTTAGTATTCAGTAAGGACTCTGTTTAAATGTGGTGTTTTTCATGGCACATGGCATCAGGCGATGTGGCTTATTGGGAAAATATTAAGGCTAATCGAACAGCCGAGAAGGTTCTCGTATTTATTTTTAAGACAGAAGTGATTATGTGGGATATCTCAATTATCCAACAGAACTAGGGACTTGGGATTCTAAAGGTCTTTTATTCAGGCATGTGTTTGTGATGCCTGCCTGTCCAAACTGAGGACACAAGTGCAAATTTCCCCTCTCAGCACAGTGCTCTTGGACGCTCTTGAAAGCAATTATGTGTCTCACTGTGAACGCCCATGAAACTCAGCAGGATTGCAAATCACCAGTAGCAGAATCAGTGGCAACTACAGGCACTCAGAACTTGAGCACTCCTGCTATGGACAGACTGAGGGAACAGCAGAGATTTTCTTACTTAACTTGTATTCAGAAATCCAACCATATTAAGTGCTTAAGAACCTTACCTCTCCCACCCATTCCACTGCTGCTACGCACAGGTCCTGAAGGTGCAGGTCTTTTAGGCGGGGGACCCCCACTACGTGGAGGTGGGCCTCTCTTCATTGGGAGAGGGCCTCTAGAGGAACCTGGAACAATGGCAATTCATATGTCAGGCTCATACTGCTGTAAGAACTTCAGTGAGCAAAGTGGCATGCATAAATTTCCCCACTTGAACAGAACTGAAAAGCATAAAAGATACAGGATTCCTCAAATGGAGTTGCTTACACTCCAGCAGAGGTGTGGAGCACAGGACCTAATGTATCAGGCAGACTATATGCAGAAAACATCAAGGACAACAAATAGAAAATCTAAGTGAGAAATCTACTAAATATGAAAATGTTTTATGATGGAAATCTTCTCAATATAACATTGCAGACCATAAAAGATCCAAGGAAAAACTGCAGACAAGCAGGAAGGAATCACTTCTGCTGCATGCACAATTAAAATAGCCAGTGCACATCTGCTGATACAAAGAAGGCGACTTTTCAACACTTCTTTTGTTCTTTGTTGGACTAACCTTTTCTCATGAAAAAGTAGTGTGCTAAACGTAATTAATATCTTGTACAACTAATCTAAAACATCCCATCAAGACAGACATTCTATTCTAAAAAATCCAAGATTCAAGCAATCAAAAGACTGCAAGCTGCTCCACTCTATAATGTTTGGGGCTTCAACTTCCACCAGCTGCAACTAAGATGAGCAATGATAAGTACTTGAAAGGGTACCATGGAGAGGTTATCAGACAGAGAAGGTTGGATGACAACTTGTACCACCAAGTAGATGCATTACTTGGATCACAAACATTCAAAAATGCAATGGCTACTTTAAAAGAACACTAATCTTTGATTACAATATTTGGGGAAAAATGCAAAAGGAGGTGCAGAGTTTCTTCTGTACATGTTGTGGACATGTATATATGTACAGCTACATACGCTTATTTGTTATGCAGTTTGATCAAATAACATAACCAACTTTGGCTGTAATACATGAAAATTGTTTACTGATATGAACACAAAGCACTTTATTTTATTCTAAATGGATATCCTGTAGAAGTTCCAAGAAAGAATATAAACTGCTTTACTGTCAGAACACTGTCTAAAAAACTTCCAAATCTCTCAGAAGTTGCAGGATTCCAGTGCAACAAACAATTCCCAATTTGACTGATCAAAACAAGGCTAATTACTAGACCAAATATTGCACCATCTTTCAGTTTGCTATGATACACTGTTACTATTTAAGGAAGCCTGCAACATTTCTAAACTCTTAAGCTCAGTGAACCCAAGAATAGCTTTTACTCTTTTAAAGTAGAAGCAACTGAATCAATCCCAGGTTTTCTTTCTCATCAGAAATTGGAATATTTGCATTGTGCCATGTAGTGATTCTTGAGGTACAATATTTCCAGTTTAAAGCCAGGAATGCTTATGATATTCCTGAAGTTCTCCTAGTTTATTGTAAAGCAGCCACCTCCTTCTGCTGTTGAATTGCACATGGGAATACAAACATACCCAAGTGACTCCCTCTTGAAGGAGGGCCCCGAGTTCCGCTTCCGCCTCTTCCACCTCTAAGACCTCTTGGAGGGCCTCTGCTCCTTGGGGGGGTGGGGGCCCACGTCTACCGGTTTCAAAGGATGGCTTGGTAGCTTGTTCAACTTTAATGGCTTTTCCGTCTAAAGACTGAACAAAGGAATTTAACTCAGTGCTCATGGCAACTGCTCGTATTCAGGACAGACACCCTCAAATATCAACTCTTCCACGGCAGTTGCATTTGCCATTATGAAGCGGCACTAAACTTCAAGCACCCCTTTCTGGCATAGGTTGAAAGGCTTGGGAACAGCAATACAGTCCTCCCTCCACATTCGCTAGGGTTAGGGGCACAGGGCCTCCGTGGAAATGGAAAAACTGTGAATAACTCTATGCCCTCCCAAACCACATTTGACATACAAAAAAGGTACGATCACCATATTCAACCCAACATGGATTCCTTTGAGGCATGAGGGTTCCTTCACAAGGCAGAAGTGGTTGGTTGGGGGGGCTTACTGCCACCTCCACTGCTGCCCCACACCACTTTTAAGAGGGACTTGCAAGCCTCATTTTCAGTTTCTCAGTCTCACAAGGCTTGAAGTCCCTATTAAAAATGGCATAGGGAGGCGGCAGAGGTGACAGCAAATAATTCGTGAATAATCAAATCCGCAAAAGTGAAACCCGCAAATGTGGAGAGCTGACCGTATTTTTCAAAATGACACAGGAGTGGCTAAGATGATCAGTACTTCAACTGTGTCTGACCGTTCACAGCTCTCAGTTGTTCTTTCAGCCTCCTCTTGTAAAACTAATTGAATTTTATCTATCTCTGTCTTTTTAGCCCTTTTCATATTTTATGAAGCTACATTAAAAAAAAAATCTCACATCTGCATTAGCAAGCTGGTAACTGGCACTGACTGCTTCATGCTTCTTTATTTTGGAAATTAGAGCAGAGGCTTTAGACAGATACATTACCCAGCAGGCAAAAAATACTCTGAGAGTATTGGGTAATCTGAAGTCAACTGGCAAAGATTTCTTTATTCTGAGTTATTTAACAGGAACAAAATGACTTCCCTCATTACTTGCACTTGTTAAATAAAAAAAACCTGAAGGGGGGGAAGAGCAGGACTCAATCTACATGTGGAAAGATTATGAACTTAGTTTCTCCTTTATGCTAAAAGAACATTTTAACAGTATTTTGTTCATTCTTAAAAACATCCTGGAAATTGCAATACAAATTGCTGTACTAGCCTAGTTCTGACTTCTACCGTATTACTTCTACTTCTACTATTACTTCTTCAGACTTCTACTGTATTAATACTATTACAAGCAAGTCTTTTGGACCTTGCATTTCCAACTGCACACAAACTAATTTTCAAAACCACATATTTGATTGTATCTCCTCAAGGTATCAAGTGACAGTAGTCACTCAAAATATTTTCTAGATTAGGAGTAACAGATCAACACATCACAACTTGAACACAACACTTAAGATCTATCAACTCCAACAGTTATTCTGAATGCAGTGAATTTTACTTCTAGTTTAGCCACAATTTGGAAGATATTGTCATTATCAAAGCATGTACTCCTGTGTTCAAACAGCTTCACTGGCTACTGCTTCCTTTCTGGACACAATTTACAGTGTTGGTCATGACCTATAAAGCCCTGTATGGCTTGGGCCCAGACTATCTGAACACCATATCTCTCCACATGAACCTGCCAGAGTTTTGAGATCCGTGTGAGAAGGCTCCCTCTTGGTCCAACTACTATCACAGGCTCACTTGGTAAAGTCATGGCAGATAGAACCTTTTCAGGGGCTGCTTCCATCCTTTTGCTGACAGGCAAGGACATTTTTGTTCAAGCAGGTTTTTAATGTGTAGGTAAAAGAGCTCCTTGCTGGGATGATTTATTTTTGTTTTTAAGTTTTTGTATGCTTTTAAAATTATTTATATTGTTTTATGTGGTGATCTTAACTTTTTAAAAAATTCTATTGTGAATGTTTTTTAACTGACCGTCTCTGGAAGCTGCCTTGGGTTCCACTCAGGGAGAAAAGCAGCATAAAAATGAAATAAAGAAAAGCAAATATCTGAAAATATTTTTTGCTTAGATTATCTTCAGTTGGTCCTTACTTTGGAAAGACAGGCAAGATGCTGGTTAAACATACATTTTGTTATCGTATGTCCGCACGCTTTCCTTATTTACGTAATAAAAGCAACACTGTGGCAGATACTCAGGAATTGTGCTCAGCTTCACAAACTGCAATAGACAGAGTTCAACACATTAGTACTTCCTACCTTTCCATTCATATCTCTGGCAGCATCCTTAGCATCTGCTGGGCTCTCAAAGGTGACAAAAGCAAATCCTCTTGACTTGTTGGTTTCACGATCTTTCATGAGGAGAACTGAAAGAAGAAAGAAATGTCAATCTACTCCCATCCTTCTGTGGCATATCCTAGCTTGTACACATGTCTGCTCAGAACTTCTTAGAGGACACACAAGCCCTATCACTTCAGCTGATCAAGGCTGTTGCGTTCATCACAGCAGACCCTTAAAGCCGACACTCTTCATTTAAGATGCTTTAGGCTTACCTTCCACTATGCGGCCATATTTGCCAAAGACAGCTTCGAGAGCCTTCTCATTTGTCTCAGTGTTCAGTCCACCAATGAACAGTTTCCCAGGACGATCTGCTTCAACCATTTTGACACTGTTTGGGATCTGGAAGACACATTCAAACTTATATCAGCGCACAAAGTAGAAAGGATTTCCATACTAACAACACCGCAATTTGTCATGTCCTTTGAGATTTTATGCCTAAAACGCCTGGTACTGATGCTACAGTACCAATAACAAATATGGGAATCAGATTTTCACTTCCTACCACCCACATTTGTTTTATTCATCAACTACAAGGTATCCTCTTTGTTGCAACAGAGGTGCTAGTGGAACAAAGCTGATCTAGAACAGGTGTTTGACCACATCACCCGTCAAGAAGAGGCAACGGCATAGAAGGGTTTCTGTGTTAAATGCCATTGCCTCTTCTTGGCTGGTGATGTGCTCAGGCATCTATTCTAGGCCAGCGTTGTTCAAGCAGCATCTACTAAACTACACGGATTACACAGCATCTACTGAATTACTGATGTCGCCACGAACTATTTTTTGGAGGAAGGGTTTTCTACTCAAAATAACAAACGAGTGAAATGTTCAATAGAGCTGACTATTAAACAACGGCAGCTGCTCCCTAGAGGGCCAGTCTAGTCCCACTCCCTGAATTTTCAGCCTCAACTCCTTAAAACAAAGGAAAACTGTGAAACAGTTGAGTCGTGACGCCTAAACTCTATACGAAGTTATGCTTTGCAGCTTAAAAATCACAACAAAACCCCCTGTAAGCCAGTTTTCAGAGCCTCCTCTCTAGAAACAACACCCCCCGCCCCTCCTCCGGGCCCGTTACGATGGCGAACTAAAAGCCACATTATGATCCGGCCAGACAAATGGTAACCCCCCCCCCAACAACTCAACGCGCGCAGCACCAGCCAAGAAATAATTTGAGCAGAGAATCACGCGCGCTGGTTAGGGGGGCTGATGACGGCGCATGCGCGCACCGAGGCGCGGGAGGGGAGAGGGAAAACCGCCTCGACGGTCGGCGCACGCGCGGAAGGCAGGCCCTCCACCTCACGCACCCCTCCGTGCTCGCGCCAGACCCCCCCCGGGCTTCTTGCGCGCGAGACGTCGGGCGGGAGAGAGGGAGCGCGAAGGAATCACAAAGGCGGCCACAAAATGGCGGCTCCTTCAGTCAGCCAGCCCCCCCGCCCCCCTCCTCACCCACCCACCCACCCACCCATTCAGTCGGGAGGCTGATCCTCTCGGACGAGCCTGAGGAGAATCGCAGCTCGCAAACGCACAACCTTCTTCCCGCCTCCTCCACGGCTAAAATGGCCGTTTCCTCAGCATGCTACCGAGGGAGCGTCTTGGAGGGGGAATAAAAGGGTAGGCCTATAAAGAGGACAAATCCCTCCCCCCTCACAAGTATAATAAAAACCGTAGGGGAGAAATATGTGGGACTGGGCGAGGGACCTCCGCTTCCTCCTCTTAGTTCACAAGTATTAACGCCCTCCTCCGCGAATAAAGACCGCGCTCGCCACACAGGCTTACCTCGTCCCGGCCGCCAGAAGAGCAACGACGCACTGAGGAGGAACAAAGGCGCTGAGGGCCTTTATATACGTGACGTCAGCGCGTTCGAACGGTGACCGAGAAGCCCGGATGAAAGCGTGAGACGAAAGGGGGGGTCGAGAGAGGAGTGACGTAACTGGCTTTGCAGGCAAGCTGCAAAGGTATAGACCTTTTTAATCTTTTAAACAGTAAATATAAATCATGCAAGATTTGGATGCAGACGTATTTGTCATATAATGATAGTTTTGCCCTGTGCACCGAACTTTTTGGCCAAGAAAAAAAAAATCCAAAAGCATCTCGTGGAAAGTCAATAGCCTATCAATAAATAACAAAACAAATGGAATCTGCAAGAATTGGACATAGGAGTTGCTGAGACTTTATTTTTATTTGTAGGGTTTGCATCCCCGGAGTGCAATGCTCCTGGAGTGGCTTAGATAAATAAGATCAGAATAATATCCATTGGAAAAAATCCTGGGGTGTCAGGGAATTTTTCTGGGAGGTCTTGTTAGGAAAAAAAAGGAGATTTTCCAAGCTTTGTAGTGAGCCATAAAATAACATTGGGATCCAGAAACTGCAATATTATTGGCTATGGAAACAGCTAAAGGGATTTCTTCTATCTATAGCAGCTTAGAGAAGCAAATATTTGAATGCTGAAATAATTATTTGTGTGCTATATGTTCATAACTTCTGCACCCCTCTTCAGTCAACAAAGCTCCCAGAGCAGTATATAGGCATGTGACCTACCTTGAATATTTAGATTGGGTTGACATTTTGTGGCCTTCCAGGTATTCCAGCTACTGGGGAACTGCAGTCCAATAACATCCGGTGTGTGTATGTGTGTGTGTCTTTCAAGTTGCCTCTCAATTTATGCTGATCCCATGGATTTCACAAGGTTCTCTTAGGAAAAAAACAAATACTCAGAGGTGGTTTTGCCAGTTTCTTCCTTTGAAATACAGCATCAGGAAGGCTTCATAATTCACACATCTGTGATAAGGGTATTGCCCTAACTTGCATTCTACACAAAGTTTAACTTTTCGTGAGATGTAAGCCCAAAGCTACAAAAAAAAAAAAAAAATTTAAAAAACAATTTGCAAGCATTCAGGCACTCCAGAACTCTTCGTCAAGGCAGACAGCTCATACATGCACAAAAATTAGGATATGGTGCAAGAAACCAACAACTGCAACACAAAAGTCTGGAAGAATTAGGTCAGATGTTTCAGGTCATAAGGCTTGCAGTTAGCTTTGGAACTTGTCACACAACACTATTATGCCACAATTGCATTGCAATAGTCCCTTCTTTGCCTGGAGCTCATCCCACAATGTCATTGCTTTCTCAGTGGCATATCATGTTGGGTTATTTGCAAATTGATTCTTTCCCCACCTGAAATAACCCATTAATAAACCCTTGTCCTTGTGCAAGTTTACCTAGTTAATTTCATAGCTTGTTAGGGACTTGAACAGGGATGTCCCAACTCCCAGCCTGGCCCTCTGAATCGCAATATCACGCAGGATTTTGATTGCCTTCACACCACTAACAGAAAACCTCCTGCCCTTAATACTGCTATGCCTGCTATGAGAGTTTCTTGTATGGACGCACATAGCTCTTATTTTGCAAGCCTTCTCGGTTTCGGCCAGCCCTCAGGGCAGGATTATCAATGGTTCAACAAGTGCAGTTGGTCCAGGCCGTTCACATTCTAGAGACCTAGGGAAATCTTTCTCTCTCTTTTTTTTCACCATTAATTTCCTGAATCTTCATTTGTCATCAACATTTTATGTGTTAGTTGATGGGAACAGGCTATTCTTTTTACCAAGCTGCAGAACTGGAAACAGGGTCAGACAGGAAAGCTTTTGTCCTGCCATTCACTGTATTTCTTATTTGTTTATTCTCTTACATAGGCTCACATTCTTAAAATAGCTCATACATGTACACCAGGGATTCCTCCCCCCCCCGCAATCCCAAATGCCTCTGTTTTCCTCTGCAGTCTCTCTCAAAATGGTGACAGTAAGGCTATTTCTACCCTGTTCTAGTGCTCTTATTCCACTTTCCAACCTCCTGTGGAATTCTGGGGTTTGCAGTTTACTAAGGCCAAAGAGGTCTTTGGCTAAGAGTTGCAAAGGCCCCTCCCTAAACTGCAAACACAGGATGCTGAAAGTGGAATAATACCTGTATAACAGTGAAGTATAGAAACAGCCAAGGGGATATGCACCTCTAGGTCAGAGATGCATTGCATTTCTGATTAAATTATAAACAAAATTAAACTATGTAACATTTTCATGTGTGGAATGTTGGAGAGTGTTGCTGGAGGGGGCCACTATTTGCCCAGCCCAGTTAAGAGCAGGAGAGAGGAAGAGAGATGCCTTTCCTTCCAACTCGCCCCCTCTCTTGCAAGGATGGGAAGGTGGCCAAGGCCATGATTCCACTTTCAACCTCCTATGGAATCCTGGGGTTGGCAGTTTAGGGAGGGGAGCTCTTTGGCCTCAGTAAACCGCCAACCCCAGAATTCCACGGGAGATCGAAAGGGGAATCATAGCACTATAAGAGCGTGTGCAGAAATGGCCCAGGACAGTCCAGGGAAAGGGAAGGAGGAAAGGAACGGGCAACCTGCCCTCAGCCAAGATGGCGCCGGCGCCGCCATGCTTTGGTCACGTGGCGGTCGTGAGGCGCCGGGCAAGCGAGCGTGAAAAGGCCCAGGCGCCTCCGCCGTCGATTGTGACGACGCGGAAGCAGCTCTTCGGGCCCGCCCGTCCCTGGGTTTGGCTTCCCTTCCCGTGTGGACGCGAGGAGCCGGCGGCTGAGGGGCCGCAGGAAGAGGAAGAAGCGGGGCCAAGAAAAGACAGCGAGAGTCTCCGGCCGCCGCCGCCGCCTCTCCCACCCACCAACCCCGCCGCCATGAGGATGGCGAACCCGCGGCCGCCGCCGCCCTTCGCCGCCTTGGTGCCGCTGCTGCTGCTGCTGCTTTCGCTGCGGGGCCCGGCGGCCCTGTGCGGCGCCTTCTACCTGCCGGGCTTGGCCCCCGTCACCTTCTGCGAGCCCCCGCAACAGGCCGAGCAGGAGGGGAAGGCCGGCTGCAAGGTGGGTGAGGGGGAACCGAGGCGCCTCACAGACTGAAAAAGAGGGGGGTCGCCTCGAGTGGCGCCTCCCGCACCTCAGGGGCCCCCCAACCCCTCAGCCCCCCACCTTCTCTCCCAATAATTACTCAGTCTTTTCCAAATCTGTTTGAAGAGAGGTGTTTTTTTTTTTAAATTACATTGTCAGTTGGGGAGGGAGGGAAAACTGAGGTAATTTATAGATTAAAAAAGGGGTCAGCTTGAGTAGCGCCTCCCCCCACCTCAGGGGTACCACAACCCCTTCAGCACCCCCTCTTTTTAAATTTTTTTTAATTCCCCTCCCTTCTCTCCAAATAATTACCCAGTCCCAGCCTAATCTATTTGAAGATAGGTTGTTTTTTTTAAAATAACATTGTCAGTTGGGGAGGGAGGGAAAACTGAAGTAATTTATAGATTAAAAAAGGGGTCGGCTTGAGTAGCGCCTCCCCCCACCTCAGGGGCCCCCCAACCCCTTCAGCACCCCTTCTTTTTTAATTTTTTTTAATTCCCCCACCTTCTCTCCAAATAATTACTCACCCAGTCCCAGCCTTTTCTAAATCTATTTAAAGATCTATCCTTTAATGGCATTGGGGCTTTCCCACACTAGACTGTTATAGTGCTATTATTCCCCTTTCAGCCTCCTCTGGAATTCTGGGGTTTGTAGTTTCCTGAGGCCCAAGAGCTCTCTGCCCAATAACTCTTAAATGACCCTCATTAAACTGCAAATCCCAGGATTCCGGAGGAGGTTGAAATAATAATAGCACTATAATAATAGCACTATAACAGTGTAGGGTGGAAAGACCCATTGTCAGTTTATCAATTTGCATTAAATTATATATCTCTAATAGCCAGTCATCAGTTTCAGGCATCTCCTCTTTTTTCAACCTCCCCCCTTTTTTTAAAGTTCTCTTTTACTTTAGCTTCATCCAAAAAGGTGTAGTTGGTGGCCAGAGAAATGCCAGCGTTCGTAATTTCCAAAAATGGAATTAAATTGTGGAATCCGTAATTATGAAAATTATGGGATCCGTGAGCTGTGTTTTGGTAAGGATTTCTCTTCAGGGCTCCTGCCGCCGCTCAAAGGAGTGGGAGAGGAATTTAATTTGGGGTGGGAGGCACTTCATAGATAATCACCATCCAGATATCTAAAGGGGGAAAATCTCAATAAAATCTCAATTCCCCTGAGCTTGAATCATGCTTAAAGTGGTAGGAGTTCCATGTGATTCTCCCCTTAAAACGCATTGACATAACATGAGAGCTGTTTAAATTGGCCTCGTATGATCACCACTTTAGACCTTGTCAAAATTTGAGACCCACTTCTTAAGATTTCTAGACTCTCCCCAAATCTGTTGTCCAAATGTGAGTGGTGTATCTTGATAAGGAGGTACTTGGTTATAGGCTTTCTCTTGCCCGTCTTCCTTTCTCTTTCCTAGTTCTTCTCAGCCTTACCTAAAACTGTATTTTGTTATAGTTTATGGGGAGGGGGAGAGGGCTTCATAGGCAAAACTGGGGCGGGGGGGACATGAAATAGGGCCTTCTTGGTGGTTGCCCCTAACTCCAGAACCCCCCTTTTCGGAGGGCTGGAATGGGTCTTTTCTTTAAGTCCTTCGGTGGACAGAATTTTGAGGTTTTTAAAGAAAGGGTGGTTAGGATACTGCTGTGCTGTTTTTATTGTTTCAGTTGTACTGTTCTTTTAAACTTTATTTTTTTAGCTGTATATTTTAAATTGTTTTAAGCGCTGTTAATAGTTTAAATGTGTCTTGCATGTTTTAACAGTATTGCATTTTAATTTGTAAACCGGCTTGAGTTCCATTTGGGGAAGAAGGCAGGGTATAAAGTTAACAATAACAATAATAATATTTGTATTTCATTGAGTTTTAGAGGGCGATAAATAGAGAAGAGGAAAGGGCTTGTAAGAACCAATTCTACTCCCCAGAAATCCTCCAGATTCTTTCAGGGAGACCCTCACTTTTATATCTTTATATAACTTGTACGTTTATATATCTTATATCTTCTTTTATATCTTTATATTTTTCTTCCTCAACTATTTGGTAGGATGTCTATAAATTTATTGTCTAGTGGCTGAGGGATTAAGTTAAAAATCTTGAAGTCATTGTTGAATCTAACCTCTAATTTGTGATAGTGTCAGACAAAGGCTAAGGCAAGTCATTACTCCTTTCTCAATCGCAATTTTCCTGTCTATAATATAGGAAATAACACTGGTTTACCTTAACAGTGTTGGCATGACACTCACAATACACATGAAACATTTTGAACATTTGAAAGCGCTATGTTGCTGAGTATTACTGCTGCTACCTCATCTTTTAAATAAATAATGTGGCCATGTTTAAATAAATAATAATCAGTAATAATATTTTATCACAGCATGGTTTTGGACTTTTTTGGGGGAGGTTAAGCCATTCTTGGAAGCTTTTCTCAAGAGGAATGTATGAGGTTTTTTAACTGAAATGGATAAATATGCCTCCTATTTTTCCCATTTTTGCCCCCATTCAATATGCAACCCTAATATGAATCTTTAAGCTTTTTAGAGCTCTTCTCCAATTCTGTATCATGGGAAATTCCTAATTGCTATAAAATGCTTATGAAGAAGTGAATCTCTGCTTCATTAATTGTTTTTTCCTAGTGTTTATTGCAAAGGCCCCAAGTTCAATATTCAGTAAATGTTCTGCCTTAGATCTCTGTCTCTGCTACACAGTCACAAGATCCTTTAGTGCTGCAGGTTGGGCTGTTTGGTGAAACTTTTACAAGAGTGATTCACCTGGAGTAACTAGTTGCACAATAGCTGAGAAAAAGGAATTCCGGATGTTTTGTTTGGGTCTTGCCCTCTTCATTTTCCACGGGTACTTCCTGGTTCAGGTTTGTAGCCAAGTATAGTTCTTTACTTCTGAAACGCATCCTTCCTAAGTAAGAAGTGAGTAGGTGGTTAAGCATGAGTTTGACTTGTATTCAGCAGAGATTGTTTGAAGAATGAAAAATGCATTTTTGAAAAGTATTGTTTTAAGGCAGGAGTGGGCACATTTTTGACTTATAGGATTTACTTTTTGTGTTATTAAAACTCTTGAGTTCTTCAACCAGACCCAGCTCTGAAACACTGATTGGGCAAGTGTAGGTGCACTAAGATGCCACTCAGCACATTATCAGCCAATAAATTTATGACTGGTATTAGAATCAAATCACAGTTCCTTTATCATAACAAAAAAAATCCACTCTTGGTTTCTTTCAAATGCTCTTTCTAAGCAATTTAATTTAGGATGGGGAAAAATTTTAGTTGTTGCTGTTAAAAGAATACTAGGAATCAGATAGACTTGCTTGTCCTTTTTTTTGTTTTGTTTTGGGCAACTCACCTTGTGATCTACCAGTAGGTCCCAAGGTACTTTCTGCCTATCCTTTTTCTAGAGTGCAGTGCTTTGTATTTTCTGTATTATCAGGGGGTGCAGATCTGATACACACATAAAATAGTGGTGAACGATGGTGAATGTAAGCACCCTTGAACTCTTAGAAGGAGGTGTGGCTAAACCCAGTAAAAAATAAAACACTGTCCCAATAGGAAGTTGCAAAGTGTTAGACTGAATTCATAGATTCACACAGAAGTAGTGCTGCACAGTAAGTTTGTCTACTATCTGACATAACTTGGTTCCTTGGATACAAGAGCTGTTGATTCCAATGAGGTTTACTTTCACTTAAGCCCATTTAGGACAGCAGTCTTAGGAAGGCGTTTCAGGTATGTTTTCTGGGAAGTGTGTCCCACTCAGCACAGTGGGAATTATTTCTGTATAGATACTGTTAGGATTGTGCTGTTTCTGTTATTTCTATAGAATTCTTAATTATGGGAAATGTTTGACTATACTTCTTTTGTACTTTAAAAAAAATCCTACTGTATTCATTTCAAAATGTTTATATGACTTTTTTCATTCTTCTAGTCACAAATTGAGTTGTTTGTGAACCGACTGGACTCAGTTGAATCAGTTCTACCATATGAATATGATGCGTAAGTATGTTATATTACCCAAGTCTTTGAATTTTTAATTAAAGTATTTGTTTTATCCAAGTGGTCTCCAATTTGCAAAGCCTAGGAATATTTGATAACTTCTAATCAAAATCATCACTGTGATTTTGTTTGTGTTGAGAAAATGTATGAAGACAAATAAGCTTTTTCATAGTTCAGAAGGCAGAGCAACACCATCCGAGAAGGGATGGTTTGTGAATGGCCACCACAACATAGTTGCTTTGCTTTGCATCTGAACAGATGAGACACTGATTGGGATGTTCTTTCCCAATAGGGGCAACAATTTGGGAAGGTAGACGAAGAATGAAGACTTATAGATGAGCCTGTATATCTAGAGTATGCGTGATTGTTTGCCATCAGAACTGTGATTGCAAAACTATGATGAATGGAGACAGAATTTGCTGCTTGAACACTAACATTACTGGAATACAATTCATCCATATAAAATATTTAGAAGCTGCTTATAAGTGTAGCTCTTCTAATGTTAAGAGGGCAATGTTAAGGCATATTTGTTGTTAAGAGAGAAACAGTCATCTTATTTTTTTGTTCCTAGTTTTGACTTTTGTCAAGATGCAACAGAAAAAAGACCTTCAGAAAACCTTGGACAAGTTTTGTTTGGAGAGAGAATAGCTTCATCACCCTACAAGGTTATTGCGGCCTTTCAGTACTGTTTAGATGACTGTTTTGTGTGGTTAAGTTCTGTTGATTCTTGTCTTCTTTCAAATCACTTGGGCATTATTTCTGCTTGATAATGGTTTGTTCCAAATGTTGGATGATGTTTTGGGTTCATTCAGGTTCAACCATTCTTTTGAAATAATGGTCGGTGCAGATTGGCCTTAGGCACTGGTCCTTTTGCAGCCATGTGTATCGGGATACTGTGTTGAAAATGATTCAGCAACATACTCATTTCCCAGGCAGTAAATTGCATAGAATACTACTTAGAACTAATAAGCAGCATTTTTCACTCTTGGTCTATCATGGTTAAAAATAAGAATTTGTGTGGTTCATGTGAGAAATGCAAATGTCTCAGGAAGCAGAGATACTCACTTAGCAGCACTGCAGAATTAATTCTACTCCTCTGAGTTTTCAAAGGGGATTTTCCTGGTCACTACTAGGATCACTGTGCTGAACTGGATTGACCAGCTAGATGTTTCTTTTACAGGCCAGAAAAACAATGAATGTGTCCTTCTGTTTACTTGCTTCCTTGTTTCTACCCCTTTAGAGCATTTGTCATTGTTTAGTTCGCTAGTTCATAAGGGCTAGAAACTGCACCCACTGCAATTTTTGTTTTAAAATTAAAGGTTGGGTTCTCTGAATTCCAGTAGGATTTGCGTGTTGCAGAAATCCCGTATAATGGCATATTGCTTGCTTATTTGTGATACTATGTATTATGTGCGTGAGGGAAGATAAGGACAAAGAGGTTTCTTTGTGGAAGGACTGATAAGATAACATGCAACAGAATTTATGAGTATTTAGTCGTTAAATGGTAGCTTTTAAGTTCCATTAGATTCTGTTTAATGCTGGGGATAAAGATTATTACAAAAATCCAGTCTGATTGTAAAATGTGTCTTTTGACATCATGGAGTTACACAAAACACTTGTTTTGTATTTATACTAGTTTACATTTAACAAAGAGGAAAAGTGCAAGGCAGTCTGTATGAAGTCTTATGATCCAACAAAAGCAGAAGACAAAAATAAGCTGGGTTTTTTGAAAAAAGGGATGCAGCTGAACTATCAGCACCACTGGTAAGTGGCTATGTTCTCTTAACATCACTGTTCTCTTCAGGAAAGGATTCAGTTTAAATAAGTCTTTATTACCATCTATGACCAGCCCTATGGAAGAAAAAGCAAAGAACAAAATTAATTCAAATGAATGGGCAAGATAGGAAATTAAAGGATTAAAATTAACGGTCTATCAGGATTCTAGAGATAACAAATTAGGAAAAAAGAGAGGAATATTGCCATAAGAGTGTGAAGTAACTGTATAACTCTAAAAAATGTTTTTTAAAAGCTGTAGAGCAGATATAAGGCTAGAATGATCTGTTCAACATTGTTCTTACTCAGGATTATTGATAACATGCCAGTGACCTGGTGTTATGATGTGGAAGATGGACAGAAATATTGTAATCCAGGATTTCCAGTAGGATGCTTTGTTGCTCTGGATGGCCGAGCTAAAGATGCCTGCATTATCAGTGTAAGTGATCAAAGCAGAGTTCTCTAATATTTTCAGGTATGGTTTTGAAAATTGGCTATTTAAAATTATCTGTGGTTAATGGCAAGTAGAGTTTTTGTTTTGGATGAGATAATAAACAGTAATTAAGTACCCATGTGGTTTACACATTTTCCAGCTGCTCTTCTCAAGTGCACAGAAAGAGGAGGGAGCACGTCATATGAACCTATGAATTTCTGTGGTTCATTCATGCTTGTGTATATTAGGATAAACTGTAGGCTAGTGCAGCTTTCCTCAGCTAGCCTTCCTCAACATATTTTGGGCTAAAACTCCCATCATCTGGGCATTAGCATTGGCTTTGCTGGCTGGGGCTGATAGGAATTATGGTCCAAATGTGTGGGGAGGCTGTTTTAATTATTTTAACACTGAATCACAATAAAAGCATCATTGGTTGGCCAATAAAGGTATTACTGTTTTGTGGGTTTTGGATTTTGTTGTATTTTGCTGTCTGGCCAACATGGCTATGCCTAAAAACATTATTTGGATCTAACTCCTATCGAGTTCAGTGAGACTCACATCCACAAGTATGTATAAGAATTCAAACATCCTTATCACAATCAGAAGTTTCCAGTGTTAATAACAAATACCTCTGTTTTGGGTTAACAAACAGTTCAGTTTAGTTTCTTTTTGGCATTGGGGATGTGGGTGTTTGTGGCTCTCTTTGGGTCTTCTGGGGGCTAACGCAACCTCTTAGCTTCCACAGATACCCACTCCTGCCCCATGTACACAAAAGTAATGTACTACCTGGACATTCATGGTTCTAGAGTTGCAGGAGCCATCAGTGTAATGTCTTGTACTGGCATGAATTTTTGTTTTATGCCTCTGGAGGTGGGGCATCTTTTGAGAGAGAGAGATCACTTCAGTGCCTTTTGTGTATTGACAAATTACAGTGGCTATAAAGATAAGAGACCAATCAGGGGTGATCGCAAGAAAACACAGTGCAGCAGATGTACTCTAAAAGTTCAATTTGCTAAGATTAGTGGCGTAGACTTCCTCCAGAAGACGGAACGGCAGATATCCATGTCAGTAATAAGAGAGTGTGATGCAATACTGTCAGACCACCTTCAGCACTGTGGATTTTCAAAAGTAGTTATGGGAATTGCAGTCCAAAGCAGCTTTAAAAAATGTTTTCAATACTTGAAGCTTGGTGCCTTTGAAATGCAAACTCACAACATGGCTTTCTTACTCCTCCTCTCAAAGCTGCAAACCCCAGGATTTGCTAGAAGGTTGAAAGTGGAATAATGGCGCTATAAGAGTGTTGTGAGGAAAAGGCCTTAGTTTTATTGCTTTGTTCCGAGAAAGGACATTGTTCTCTCTGGAATAGATGATGAGGATATTCTAAACCCATCCTTCCTTATTCAGAAAGGGCCCATTGTATGCAACAAATGGAGGGCTGGTATTCATATTGCATTCCAGATAACACTGATGCATTCTCTTAAGAGGCTAGAGATGGATGAAAGAATAAAAACCTGAATAATCTGTTGAAGAGAAAGTGTCTATGGGACATGGAACAGTAAATGTTTCTGTTCAGATACCACTCCAAGAAGAAAACAGAGCTTGAGAAAGTTTTGGATTATATATCCTGGAATCTCTTAGCCAAGCTGATGGGGATTTTGGGAGCTGTAGCGCTGCCTTTATTCCAAAACTGGGATTCAGGGTGTCTGCCAAAAAGATTAAAAATTAAATTAAAAATCAGATACAAATGAAAGCAGAAAAAAAACTAATACTAAAAAAACACAGTTTAAAAGTTATGATAATAGAACAAAATCAGTTTCGATCATTAAAATCAGTATAATGTTCCATCACCATAAAAGTCCTTTACTCAGAAACCATCAGTTGGCAAAGCTGTGGATGAACAAAAAGATCAGTGTAAGGGCAACAGGAAGGTTACCAGTCTCACAGACCCAAAGTTAGATGAGAATTTCTTTTGGTCCAAATTTAAAAGAAAACCATCCTGATCCACACAGCCTGGCTTAAAGTACATACCAGAACACAGTGCTTCTTTGGACTTTACAATCTTCCTTAAATTTTATGATGCAGATCGTGGCTCTGCAGCTTTAAAGACCTGTGATTAATTTTTAATTAAAAAGAGTTTAGAAACCCACATATTTAAGTACAAATTTTTGAACAGCCCTTTAGAAAATGTAGTTGAGTATAGAAATGTAACTAAATAAACGTATGCACCAATACATGTGGAACAGATATAGACTAGGACCAGACGCTTTTCTCCCCCCACCCAGCTGACTGGAAAGCATTCAGATAAAGCATATTTGGACTCTTTGTGCCCAGGGAGTACAATTCTCCTTAAAACCTGGCTTGGATGGTGGGTGAGTGGGCAGGTTGTATTATCTGTGTTCTGTGGGAATCAGTTATTTGATGCTTCAGGTACCTTCAGAACCTATCTTTTGTTTGTTTATTTTTAAAACACAGTTGCATTGTGGCTACCTTTAGTGGTTGGTAAATACCTGTTGCTGCAATAGAGAAACCTTTGAAAGTATTTAATAGTACTTTAATATCTTGCAGTCTGAGTTCAACAAGAAGAATACTTTCTACCTCTTCAACCATGTTGATATCACGATCACATACCACAGTGGAAAGGATGAGAACTGGCCTGGAGCTCGGTTGGTCACAGCTCGGCTAGAACCGAAAAGGTAACTTAAGGCATTTGCTACTTTAGCACTGCATTATTCTGGAGGCATGAGTGGTTAGCGCTGATCTCAGTTTGGGCTATCTAATTTATTTCTGCAAGTCTTCTAATATCGTGTAGCTGGTAGAGTAAACAAAACTGAGTGACAAAAATCCAAGATGCACTCCATGGCATCCCTAGCTAAAGAAGGCTCTTGAATAGCAGGAGCAGGATTGGAAGAGCTAGAAAAAGTGTTTTTTGTTTTTTTTTATTGCAACTCCAGGATTACCCCGAGGCACCAAGACTGTTGGCTATGCTGGCTAGGGAGATTCTGGGAGCCGGGGTCCAAAAAACAACATTGGTGCTCTGGGGATTGGAAATGTATGAAGCTACCTCATCAGACAATTGATTTATGTCACTGTCTAGCCCAGAAAAGCCCAGTAATCTCTGGCTGGCAGCTGCTGTCCAAAGATTCAGGCATATTTCTCAGTCCTAGATAGCTGAGCCTTTTGGCTGCAGATGCCAGGGACTGAACCGCTCTGCATATCAAACATTAATATTGTCACTGAGTTATGGATGTTCTCGATGACCAGTCTGCAGTTGGCTTATATGAAAGGAAACTATTTTATCCACTGTTGGTCAGAGTAGCTGTTATTAGGCTACAATGACCATGGGTCTGAATCTGTGTGTAACTGTACTGCTTACCTCTTTGGCCAAGCAGGGATTCAGACTCTGGTCTGCAGAGTCATAGTCCAGTGCTCAGACCATCATATCCTAATTTCCCCCACAACATCATATCCTAATTTCCCCCACCACTAGGAGCCCCAGATGACTCAAAATTTACCTTGTCTGTGTGCTTATCTTGGGTGGGCTTCCAGGAGTGGTATATAAAAGCATCGGAGAGATTTGTAAAGTTAAAACCTTGCCTAAAAGGAGTAAGGAAGAAGACAGAAATGGGAGGTACACAGAAGTAAACACAAAAGAAGGGCTTTCCAGGAAAATTCTTTCCTGAGGTTCTTTCTGTTTGTATGTGCTAGTGATTACCTTTGTTAAGTGATTGAAAGAGCAAAAATTCTCCCTCTCTGTTTTGAAGTCTGAGGTCTTGCAACAGCTTTAACTCATTCTGCAGGGCTTCCTTAGAAGGTATTGTCCCAAGCTCCAAATGTCCCTTAAGTCAGAACTGATCCAGTGATAGGTCTTAGACTGTGGCTGTTTTTGTCTTTTGTTTTGCTTTCATATGTTAAAGGGAAAGAACATGAGTTTGGTTTCACTGGGCAATCAGAACCTATGATGTCTCCTTCATAAACTTAAGTTTAGCAGTAGCTGAATCTCAAAGCAGAATAGCTTTCTGCATCTAGAAAACTAATAGTAACTTTTAATGAGAAGAATTTGGAACAGGGGGGATTGTCTTTATATTCCTAGCTTAAACTTACATTCTACTCATGCCTTGTATTGCTGTACTACTGTTTACTTTTTTAGAAAAACTCCCATTATATTGGATTCTGAAAGCTTTAGAAAATTCACTTTTTGTTAACTGCAGTTGCAGGAGACTCTTTGAATGTGTCTGAGTTTCTGTAATGGATATAACTGTCCAAATATGCCCTGCTGCATGGCTTATAATCAGTGTCCCAGTAATGAGTACCACAAGGGGGCACAATTAAATTTTTCATGCTGCCTGTATTCCTAACTAGTCCTGTGTTTATTGTTCATTGGTATTTGTCTTCAGTATGTCACTTCTCTGTGTTAAAAAAACCAGTTTGGAATGACTGTTTTTTAAAAGTAATATGTTAGCTGTTGCTTTTTTCTTTAAAAGCAACATGTTGCTAATGCATTACTTTTTGCCTTTTTATTTTACAAAACTACCCTGAATTATAGCTTTAGAGTGGACGAAAATCTCTCAAAAGGTTTAGAAATAAGGGGAAAAAATTGATGATGCTTTTAGCCACTATGTGTTTGGGGTTTTTTTTCCCTCAAAAGAAGGGACGTTATGCCCCTCATTCCTTCTCAGATGGAACTCATTATACACAGCACCACTTTTAACTCATTACTTTCAAGTTCTGAAAAACACTTCAGCTGTGCTGTGCTTAAACTTACACATAACATTGCTGTTCAATATCTTTGGAAAGAGACTGCCAAATCTGAAAATATCAGTGATGAATGATTTGGCATCCTTGAAAATAAAAGAGTTGTGTTGCCACACTTGTGGTTAGTGCAGTTTTTGTCTTCCTCCATTAGATGGCTCTGAAGCACCTTGTAAAAATAAATGCTTGTACTTTGCTGTGAGTTGGGAGGAAAGGTGGAGAAAACATACAAGAACTTTTTTAAGGTGTCAGTCTGCCCTTTTCCTTGTAACTGAGCTTGGCCTGGGTCATATTTTGCATTGCTTTAGATGCCATTGAAGTAGCTGTGCATTTTGGAAAGGCACTGGGGCAAAACCTGTCCTGAAGAATATTTTCAAAGCTTCTTAGTTCAAAGGGAAGAATTTTCTTCAAACACACACACACCAAACCACAAGTATCTGGATCATGATGTTTAGCATCAAAAGGCTAGTCAAAAGAATATATATATTTTAAAAAAAAGTGTATGAAGAGTTTCAGAAATTTTCAGAGGTTTACTTTTGTGTGTGTATTGCAACAAAACAACAAAGAGTCTTATGCCAACTTTTTTGTATAATTGTAGTCTCTGTGTGTGTGTGTGTGTGTGTGTGTGTTGGTTGCATATACTTCCATACAGAAGGATGAAGACTAGTGAAAGTTGCCACAGGAATGTTTATTGTTTTGCTGCAATGCACAGCACAACTTACTCCTGACATTTTTGAAACTTATGATACATGTATCTCTTAACCTCTGCAGTTGTACTCTGTGCACCCAAGGAAGTGGTTTGTAGTCCATGTAAGTTCAAGATGAAAATGACTCTTTGATGAGGTAGAAAGTTTATAGTGATTGGGAGTATTGACTGGCAGTTTCCTAGAGGATTTGGAGAATATGATGCTCCAGGGCTCCCTGGTTTAGGCTCTTCTATTTTGAAGAAAGGTGTTCACATCTTCCAATAAATGTGATTATCTTTTCAGTTACAAACATACGGATATGAATAAGTTAACTTGTGAGGAGTCCCCTATGGAAATACCTGCAGATTTTACCGGCAAGCTGGATCTTATCTATTCTTACTCTGTGAAATTTGAAGTAAGTATAAAGAAGTTTGCAACTATAATTTCTTGAACTCTTGTTTAAAACTGTAATTACACAAGCAATTCAGTTTCCAAAAATAGCCTTTTTTGTTTTTCATAATTAATAAGGCATATATTCTGTATGTTATCAGACTGTTCAGGTAAACTGTAGTCTGATATATGGTAAAGACTGTTTCCATGTGAAGAGGTGGCTTCATGACTTCAGGGGTTTAAACTGAAAACTTAGAAGCAGTTGCCAAGAACACTATAAACACCAGAGTGACCTTAATGTTTCTCCTAAGGGAGGAAGGAAAGTTCTTTGTCACAACCTAGTAAACAGCCAAGTCCTCCTTTTTCAGTATCTGTGCCATCACTGAATCTATAACTAGGTACTGATTTTAATTTTGATTTTCCACTTTAGTCTCTTCATGTAAACTAAGCTCAGCAGTTGGTGCAGAATGGCTGATTGACAGCTGTTTGGAGTACAAGTCCTGATTAAGTGTGGCACAGCATGGGCGACTGTAGAGAGGGCTTAGTACTTTGATTTCTGCATCCTCCCCAGTCCTGATAGCAGTGTGGAGGCTAACCCTAAAGGGTGGTTATTAAGATTACTTTATTGTGATGCAAGACACCTGTTTTGCGACAAAGTCAGCAGAGCCCATTAGCTGACTTGGGCCACATAGCCAGACAGTCACCATGTGCTAACAACTTCCCCTTTTTTCTTCCAAATGAAATTTGACTTGAACCCATGACCTTGAAGTGAAAGGTTCTGTATCTCGTTACTTTTCCCAGGAGCTATTCAGTGCTCTTAATTTGACAGCATAAATGAGCTGCCTGTCAATATCTGTCTTTTGGCTTTTCTTTTCCCCCCACAAAGTCTTTGGTAAAACATGGGTATGTAGTACTAAGTTAATTCCAAAACCACAAAATGCCAGTGAGGTATAGCCGCTTTTACAGAGCCTAATTAATCACCCAAAACGAATGGCTCTAGTATGAGCATTGAGATCTATATACGCAGGTGCTGCTCACCATTTTCAGTGGGTCAGGAAGTTCTCAGTTCATCCCCATTGATTATTCTCCATGGTAGAAGAGAACAAGGGGATCTTAGTCTGAAAAGTTCAATTCAGGCTTCTTGGAGTTTGGGGCTTGTGGTTTTGGACATCTGATTTGATACAGATACTGTAGCATTCCCATTTTTATTTGAATTGTGGGTGCAGAAACCAGTGTATTGGGACATGTGGAGCTGTACTGTGGGAGAAGCAGCACCAATAGTTAGAGAATGGAGTTGTAATTTGTAAGTAAAATTCTTGCAAGCTGATCTGTTGGGTCCACCCTATGCATCAAGAAGGCACGAAGGCATGTTTGTCCTTGGTAAACTAAAATTGGATGTGGTTGTAGGAGATTGTGTGGCATGTGAAAAATGCATTAGCTCATTGCTGTTGCAGATGTTTGCAGCCACAAGAATCAGATTTATATGACAATGTGTATTTTAGGTTCAACTCCTACTTTTTTTCTGTGCAGGAGAACAACAATATTAAGTGGGCCTCAAGATGGGACTACATCTTGGAATCCATGCCTCATACCAACATTCAGTGGTTCAGGTAAGAGATGTTAAATTCTAAAAGAAATAGCTTGCAGCAAAACTGGAAAGATCTCAGTCTCAGTGTACTCATTTCAGCATTTGTTGCTTCCATTGTGGTTAAAAAGAAGATGGATTTTTCAGACATAATGCCAAACCATTGTTTGAAAACCTGGCCCATGGCTTCTTGATTTCTCTGAGTTAACACTATTTGGCAAACCATGGTTTGCAAATGGGCAGCAAGCCAAGATCTGAAGCCATGGCTTGAAAGCAGCTTTTGGGGTAAGCTGTAGCTTGCTTTAAATGTCCAGTCTGACAAACCTTTGTTTCAGATATTGCTCTGTTCTTTGAGGGCCTATATATAAAACAGTACCAAATCATGATTTTGAGTCTGAACCATAGTTGCTACGGATCATGGTTTGGCATTACATCTGAATTAGCTCTACATCTATGGAATACATTGGTGATAAGCATTAACCTTTCTTATAGTGGAAGTACATGGTCTTCTTTGTTTCGTGTGTAATGCTTTTAACACATCAGTTGTCCCACACTAAGTAATTTAGAACTGTAGTTTCCCAAGCGCTTTTCCCAAACCAGTCGAAAGTACTCCTTTCTTCTTCTTATCAAAACATCATGTTTGTGAATTTTTGTTCAGTTTAATATCCAAATGATTATTGAATCCTGAAGATTCCTATCTCTCTCTCTCTCTCTCTCTCTAATCTATCTATCTAGTAATGCTGCTACTTTTGCCAATGATCTCTTGCACTGTGCTTCGCTTTTTATTTCCTTGTGATGTAAACTTCAGAGCTGTGTCTGGTTCTGGGGTGTGGGTCCTTCAGTTGATTTGAAATCTTCAAATTTTTCTTCATTTGTAGCATAATGAATTCCCTAGTGATTGTTCTATTCTTGTCTGGAATGGTGGCCATGATTCTTCTGAGGACCTTGCATAAAGATATTGCAAGATACAACCAGATGGATTCTTCGGTAAGTAGAACAGAATTCCTGTAAGCCATCCTAAAGTTGAGAGGACAGAGCTATCCAAATGTGTAGGTGCTGTGAAGCCTGTGTGTGTGTGTGTGTGTGAAAGAGAGAGAGAGACAGAGAACTTGTAAACTCCTGCAAATATTGGAGGTTGGTGTAGGAGTTGCCTTTATTGTAAAGTGCAAAGCAGTGCAATCTGGCCTTCTTGGAGGGGTCCTAATTCTTACTCTGAGGGATTCCTCTGATGTCTACACCACTTTCTCTTTGACATCATTCAGTGATTTTGAAGCGTATTTTTTAAAGGATTTTTCCTATCCTGAGAGATTGAAATGCCTCTCCTAATTCTGTGTTTTTGGTGGTATGTGCTGCAAGCTAAAAATGTGCTGGTACCTTTAGCTGCTCTTTTTTTTTTCTGCCGTTGAGCTCCAGCAGCTTCTCTGAAGGTCCTTGAGATGAAGGAGGCTCTCCACCCTTGGTATGGCAGGGTTCCTAGTGAGGAGAAGATGTGTACTTTGAATTTTATTCAGTCTGTGGAGGTGATGCTGTTCAGAGAGCAGGCAGTGACATACTCTCCCCCACCCCGCCCCACTCAGCAACTGATTGTGCCTTCCTTGAGATGCTCTGAATATTGTGTTCCTCAGTATTTTACTTTGCGAACTTTTCCATTCGAATTGATGTAAGAAACCACAGGTGGTTTGTGTGGCAAACCATCCCTGTTGTCTGCCTTAGTGAAGAGCTCTTAAAACTTTGGCCAAATAGACCATATTTGCTCAGCTAATTAAAACAAAAGTCTGCTAAGTGCAGACTTTCCATCAGTTGTGATTTGGAAGCAATGAACAGGCTTTACAAAAATCCTGCTTCCCCAAGGTGAAGAATGCCTTGTTTCATACAAGACAGATCAAGGGAGCACCAATCGTGACTTGCTTAGATAATTTGAATCCCCATCCCCAGCAATCAGACTCAGCCAGACTTTCCAGGCGGAGAGGTCTGAATGGGATCAGAACATGCACCAGGGGCATGCATATGTTGGAGCAAACATAGCCTTGAGACAGAGGTGGAAGCTTCTCTTCTGAGCCAGTGACTTTCATCAGTAGATTTTTACAAGCAAGAGCACTTTTTTTAAAGGTGTACTTAATTGGGGTTTTCCTCTTAACTGGTTGAGCTAGCCTAGTGTGGAATCTTGTTTATGGAGCTGTGAAGGTGTCACTCCTGTAGAACATTGTATCAGTAGAAGGTTTTATGGAGATGTCTCTTCATGGCAGACGTATGCTGAATTTTAGAAATATACATATTCATTACTATCACGTATAAAACCTCAGGCAGGTATGCTGTACTGGTGCTGTTGGAACTACACATTTCCTGAGGGCTCAAACTTGTGGCTGTGTTAGCTAGGACTCTTGGGAGATGTGGCCTGCCAACATCTGGAGGGCTATAATTTGTCCACCCCTGGTGCTCCACAAGGTAGCATTACATTGAGCAGGAAAAGCATTCTTTACCTGAAAACCTGTTGCAACAGTGGGGTGCCTCTTGCAACCGAAGAGCAAAACTCAGTTTCAGCAATGTTTGAAGAGGGGGTATTCCAGTGTTTGGGAGGGAGAAGGCAAGTAGGTAGGGCCCAAAATATCTTGTATCTTTGAAAGTATTAGGGTCATCAGTTAAGTTAGAGAGGCATTTCAGGTTTTTTTAAATGGGGAAAAATTGCAAAAGAGCTGGGGAAAACCCCCAGAAACTAATGATGTCATCATAGGGAAGGGAACATGACCCCCTGGGGAACCTCAGAGGGCTAGCTTGGGATTATAGGAGTGCTGGATACGGTCGAGGGCCTGAGGCTCCCTATTCTGACAATTACAAGAACGTAGCTTAGCATTGGATCAACTGTGCCAAACTAGGCTCAGATAAAGAAAGAGAAACGCGAAGGCTGCTTAAGTATGTGTGATCAAGAAAGAAGCATCCTTAATTTTAATCTCTGTTTTTGTATTTACTTAAGTACTTTATTTCGTTGAGTTTATAGTATGATGCAACTTGGGTCATGATTTGTAAAGTGGTAGTTTCTTTCTTTGAATGGCCTTGTTTGGCAGTAGATGCCCAAGGCGGATAAATGTGTTAAGTGCTTTTGATGCAGTTCAAATTAAACACCATTAACATTGCAGTACTCTAGCTAAATATGACAGTGTTCGTTTTGCCTTCTCAAGATAAGCATTTTTTTAAGACAACTGCGTCCTCCATCCCGCACCCCACCAACCAGCAGTCCATTAGGGGGTTGTAAAATCAATGAGTAGCAAAGCAGATGAAATAGTCCTTTTTACAAAGGAAAGCAGAAAGATAATCAGGCTAGGAAAGTGAATTTCGTGTCTGGTTTGTACTAATTTGCTGTTGCTTGATGTATGTCTAATAAAGATGTTATTGCAGGAGGATGCCCAGGAGGAATTTGGGTGGAAGTTGGTCCACGGAGATGTGTTCCGGCCTCCCAGGAAGGGCATGCTTCTCTCTGTCTTCTTAGGCCAAGGGACACAGATTTTCATCATGACATTTATCACTTTATGTAAGTACCAAAAGATGGCCTCAGATTGCTTCTGCAAGGGAAAAGTGACAGATCTATGCCCCAAGCAGATTGCAGTCTGTGGTTTGATGCAGAGAGAGAGAGAGGACATGGGCAGTCACAAATGGAATGAATGTGAGTCAGATATAAAATGGAAGGATAAAAATTTTGTGGTAATTTGATATGGGACTTTGCAGACCCAGCATAATAGCTATTTCCCTTTGGAAATGTAGTGGTAAATGAGAATACAGTGTTCCAAGCCAATATGACTCCGTTGGAAATTGATACTTCTAGAAGCCAGAATGCTGAGACTTTTCCCCATACAGCTGCCTTATTCCCTGCATGTGCCACTGCTTATTTCTTGCCAGCCTTCCCCATAACAGTTCCCTTAGTACAAACCTGGTGACTAGTCTTCAGTCCCAACTGGGTGCCTGGTGGCAGCAGCAGATGGCACCATCAGGAATGGGAAATTATTTGGCACGATACAATTGCACGACGTCACCAGCCGGTGTTCTGTTGGTGCGTGATCCTCAGTCACTCACATTTACACAGAGATGTGGTTAGTTTATCATGTTGTCTGGTAATGGGAAGCTTTTCCTTCACTGGTTTGTTCCCTCCTAAAAAAACCAGGGAAAGAACCCAGGGTTTATCTTTGGTTTCTTTTTTGGTCTTGGGAGGAAGCAAACTTGAGCATGACCTACTGCCAAACAACATGATAAACCATTTTTGGAATAAAGTTCCCTGGGATATATGTCAGCTGACATATATCAGCTGCTGCTTGTTCATGACAAACCAGGCTTTCTGTGGTAGCCTGCCTCACAATGTGATGTGGAAGGACTCACTTTGTAAGCTTTTGCTGTACAACTGTATGTGACAGAACTGAGCAGCCATGAGGCTTGGAAGGGTCACCTGAGCAGCCATGAGGCTTGGAAGGGTCACCTTTTGCATCAAACCTGTATGCAAAAGGCCCCAGGTTCAACACTGTGCTTTGGGAAAGAGGCCATTCTCTTTCATTGCCATTCCACCTATAAAGTAATCAGCTAAATGGAACTCCAGGTTTTATTCAATATAAGGCAGCTGGTTGCACTCCTGTGGCGAATGATGGATACTTGTAGAACCTGGTAAATATTCTCTTCCCAACACCTCTGTGTTTATTTTCACTCTTTGTCAGTCCTTGCCTGCCTTGGATTCCTTTCGCCAGCCAACAGAGGAGCCTTGATGACCTGTGCAGTTGTGCTCTGGGTCTTGCTAGGGACCCCAGCAGGCTATGTATCTGCTCGAATGTACAAAAGTAAGTGCAGTCCTTGTGGGAGATACTGTGGCCTTCTCACGATGGTTGGAACTGCAAGAGTCATACTTCATATGAGAGCCATGAGCAGTTAATTATTGAGATTTGAATTGGACTAGGAATAACAAAAGCATAGAAAATTTAAAAGCTCTCTTTATGCCAAGATGTCTGTGTACAAAGAGAGTGGTCCATAGCATTATCAGAAAGATTAATATACAGCGTTAGATTAGCAAGAGGAGAAATTAATGAAGATGTATTTGAAGAAATATGGAGGCCTGTTTATTCTTTGTATTACTTGCACAAACTTTGGGTTAAACCACTGCTTGTTCAAACATGTTCCTGGAAGAGTGCATTTTGAACAAATGAATTATATATGACCCATCAGTGGTACATATTAACAGTGGTATATATTAAGCTCACCGAATAACATTTGGAGTGGGAGGAGGAAAAAAAGGAGTTGATTAGCATGTTGTATTATGTTTATAAGGTGATGGAAAAAAATTGTTCCAGTCCCAGTCTGGCACTTAGTCTTGGCTATCTATATTCATATCTCTTAGTCTTTGTAGAAGGTAAACTGCAGTGGTCTTACTACATGTGGAGAGATAAAAGACTCTGAACTAGAGAGCACTTTTAAAAACTGGTTGCTACCCAGCCCCAGGGATAGGTGTCAGGTAGAGATGATGGCTAAAAATGTTGGTTGGATTTGTCCGGTGGATCATGGACAAATATTTTTTTAAGAGGAGCATTACCAGTGTGCATTGGGGTTCAGTTTAGGTTCTGTAATTAGGGAAAATTCAAAATGACTCATAGAACTTAGCTAAACAACCTAGTGGTAACATGATCAAAACTGATTTCAATTGTCCAGTTATTATAAATGTGTTAGAATGTAGTAGTTATTCTCCCCTTGTTTTTCAGCATTTAGGGGTGAAAAATGGAAGACAAATGTGTTACTGACAGCTCTGCTGTGCCCAGGGTTGGTATTCCTGCTTCTTTTCTTATATAGAACTCGTTTTCTGCATTTCAGTGACTGAAAACCATAAAGAATTTACTTAGTAGATTGGGCTTAGATAATTGGTGGGAGGAGATGGTTATGAAATAGCCACCATTTTTTGTGCAGACGCCTTAAGTCCAGACCAGAAATCTGTTTCCTGCTGTCATTTAGATACTGTTTTGGTGGGGCCCTGAAATGGCAAAAATACCATGCTGATAGCTTAAATTCCAGGATATAAATTCCATTTCACAGAAGTAGAATGATTGCCTGGAATGGGGGTGGGTGAGTGGGGGAAAGCACAAAATAGGAACAGATGTCTTGATTATGCTATGCTAGTTCAGCAAATTTGCATAATGCCATAAACAGCCTGAGGCAATTACATACTCTGTGGATTGATTTTGTGAATTTGTAGATGGACAAGATTTTTCTTCCTTCTCCCTCTCTCTATGGAAGAATAAAGAAGAAGCCTGCTTTCCTTTCTTGGGCAGAGCTTTAGCAGAATATATATATTTGTTTTTATTTAAGTGCCTTTGTACATGAAAAGTTATTGGTTTACAAGACATTTTGCTGGAAATTGGATGGCATTTGCATGTTAAATGACCTTCCTGAAACTCTTCCCCCCCCCTTTTTTTTTTGGATGAGAGGAGAGCCATTTATCTAAGGCGTTAATAGAATTGGCTGGCTCTTTGCTTTTGGTCCAATACTGCATATAATGGAGACGCTTTCTGTGAGAGGATTGTAAATTTGGCTGTTAGAATGCTTGTGTAGTAAGTCCCAGGCTGCTGAGCATTTCCCTAACCCTTCCGGAAGCCCACTGATGCGCAGCTGATGCTCCTTCTGTTCACTGGATGGTGTTGGTTTCAGCTGCTAAGCAGTTCTGTGTGGAGAGATGCCCTGTAGTGAAACTGCAGCTTCTTCAGAAGATAGGGTTTTTTAGTCAAAAGGGTGTGTATGTGTGAGAGTGTGTGTTGAAGCCCTAGATGGGGGTTTTGGGTAGAAAATGCATTCCACCCCATGATAGGCATTTATGTGTGCATGTTAATTAGAAGGAGGCCACCAGTATTTTAAAAAAAATGGTTTAGGCTACTTGCATTCTAGGTTAGAACAGTATTTTGTGATGATAGAAGTGCTCTTGCTGTTTTTTTTTCTTTAAATAGCTGTAGTGTGTGCTGATGGAAAAGTAGGTTGACATCTTACCTAAGTTTCATCCAAAAGAGAAGAATGGTTGTAGTAAGTTTGGGGTGATCTTGATACTTATGCCAGTATCACACATTCATCATACATTCTGGTCTACCAAGTTCTCACAAGATCCCACGGGCTGAATTCCAGCAAATAAGGAGCAAGTTCTTAACTCCAAACCTGCTTAAATTGGTCTTATGTCATTTTCTGTTTCCCCAGAATTGTCTTTGCTGACTTCTTTATTATGAACCTTATTCTGTGGGTGAAGGGATCATCAGCTGCTATCCCTTTTGGAACCCTGGTTGCGATCTTGGCCTTGTGGTTTGGAATATCTGTCCCGTTAACTTTTATTGGTGCATACTTTGGATTTAAGGAGAAGGTAAGATAGAAATACAGCATAGCAGTGTGTGTTTTTTTGTTTCGTTTTTTTGGAGGGGAGGATAAATCATTAATTTATTTTTTAAAAAATACTTGTGTCCCACCTGGAACTCAGTGTGATCTACAGATAATTAGTTTAAAACAATTGAAAATTGTAAAGCAATAAAGAATTTAAATATACTAAAACCACATTGAATAGTTTAACAGATTTTAAAAGATGAAGCAGTTTAAAACCATGTGCATTTTGGAATAAATCAATTTCACTCCAGAGGCTTCAGTGACAAGCCATGTGGGCATGCCCATAAAGTCAGTTTTGGCTTCAGTTGGGATGTCATAGTTGAGCAGGCTCTGAAGAGAAACATGTTCTGCCCCTTAACAGTATAGTTTATTTCCTAAGCTCAGAATATCGATAGGCTTGGATACAAAGAGTGGATGAGAAATTATTGTAGGTAGTCTTCTGCAGAACTTCACCCCAGCAGTGGCAGAAGACTTTTCAAATATAGCACCACCACATATTGTGAGTTGCAATATCAGCATGAGGATATATGAATAAAAAGATTTCAGACTATCTCAAGTGAACCTGAGTAAACTATAAAAATATGTTGAGGAAGCCATGTTGAGTTGAGGAGCTGTGGGCCACTTTTTCATGCACCTTTCTTCCGCCGTATCAGAAACAGTCTGTTCTGGTGCATCGATGCCACAGACAGTAGCAGCAATGCTGTTGACCTTAATTCTTCAGCTTTTACCCCAACATCCCCCAATTTATTGCTTGTCTGTTTACTTAACATGCATTTCTCCAGTGAATTGTGCTTTATTTTACTCCCCAGCCCATTGAACACCCAGTGCGTACAAACCAGATTCCCCGTCAAATCCCAGAGCAGTCCTTTTTCACAAAGCCTCTGCCAGGGATCATCATGGGCGGCATTCTACCCTTTGGGTGCATCTTTATCCAGCTCTTTTTCATCTTAAACAGCATTTGGTAAGTTGGTGTAAACCCAATGCTAAGACAGGGCTGTCCCGGCCAGTGGTCAGAGGTAATGGCCAGTGCGATTCAGCAACTTCTGGGAGGCCCTTTGGTTCCCCATTCTTGAATTACCGGTAATGCTCCTGTGTTTGAGCCCAGATCACTTATTACCTGATGTTTCCTCCACATCACCTTCCTCAAATGATTTACTGTTTTGGTCTTGCCTTCCCCTGCCCCCTACGACTCCCTTCTGGAGTCCTTCAAACCATTTATATCACCTTTCCAAATGGTTGAATTGATTTTATTAAAAAGAAAGAAAGAAAAAGAAATACACTGCCATTTCTTTACTTTGGGTACAGTTGGCTCATTCAGTTGCTCTCAGTCAGGCAGGATTCTTCCTGCAGTGACTCTACCACCCAGAATTTTAGTTAGGTGTCTTTGTGTGGGTAAATCCAGCAAGTTGTGAAGGAGGTGGGAGGACGAGGAGGACTTGATCCTGTCTTTACCCAGATGCATTCTTTTTATTCCAGGTCCCACCAGATGTACTACATGTTTGGATTCTTGTTCTTAGTCTTCATCATACTTCTGATTACGTGTTCAGAGGCGACAGTCTTGCTGTGCTATTTTCATCTGTGCGCTGAGGTAAACAGGAAAATTTCTTTGTTGCCAAGGCTCATGTGTTCCTGGATGGGCTTGGCCACCAGCCAGTAGCCTGGGAGTGGGGGCCACATCTGCAGGTCCTTCAATACTGGGTTGCATCAGAAGGATTCATGGAGTCATTGCTCCAGCTGTGCAGAGACCTCCTCATTTGGAAAGAGAAGCAAGTGATGCTATGCCTGGAAGGACAGGATTCCTTTCCATGTAATCGGTGTCTTGATTATGAGCAAGGGTTTGTGAGTAGTGATAGTAAAAAGCACTGCTGCAGGGTGGCAGAAGGCCAAGATGCTCAGAGGGAAGAAAAATTGAGAGTGCTTTTTTTTTCTATTTGCTGTTGCCAACTTAACAGACTGATGTTGTTTTCAGTGCCAAATCAGCCTACCTAGCGTACTATCAATGTGGAGTTGCCTCTGTGTACTAGCTGGGGCCAGCATGGTATAGTAGTTTGAGCATTGGACTATGACTCTGGAAGTCAGGGTTCAAATCTCTGCTCAGCCGTGGAAGCCCACTGAGTGGCCTTGGGCAAGTCACATTCTCATCTTCAGGGCAAAGACAACCCCCCTTTGAACAAATCTTGAAAAGCCCATCATAGGTTCGCCTTAGGGTCGCCATAAGTTGGAAATGACTTGAAGTTACACCACAAGCATCAGCTGCAACATTAAAAAAAAAAAGCATAGTTAGCCCTGCTTATATTAACCATCTTTATTTTCGAGTCTCCTACTCCTAACTGACTCCCTCCATCCTGCCAGTGGCCATCAGCTTTACTTTGAGGTTTGCAGTTGTACTGCTTAGATATGGAATTGTAGTGCTGGGTGCAGATGTACAGATACTGTGTCCCTCTCACCTTTTCCTCTAATTCATGTTTCTGGCCTGTAAGGAGGGACATGAGGCTTGGAAGTATACAGGCAAAGCTTGATGGTGAATTTGGAAACCAAAGGGTCTTGGACTAGGCAAAGTTTTGTCTGGCTGCACAGCCATCAATTCCTTCCCATGGTCAGTGGGAGAAGGGCTGAATTATGAAAATATATGCCAATCTGTATACAGGGCAGCAGGATGTTTAGGCTGGGGAGGCAGAATTTGAATGTATATGTGTGTATGTCTGCCTCCTCCCCCTCATTTTGCCCCATGGAGTAGTTGTCGATGACAGGCACCTCAAGCCCTATAGCCTGATCCAGCCCTTCTGCAATCTCAAGTTGGCCCTCTGGAACTCCCAATTGACCACGCTCTTTTTTGTTTGAGGTCGTAATTTGATTGTTTCTCAGATTTGAACACACTTTCTTCCATTCTGAAAGGTTGAAACACCTTTCCTAAGGCTTATTTACTGTAAGAGCTTAAAACTAAAATATACTGGCATTTTTGGCTTTACCCTTTCAGCATTTGACTCTACCCACCACTGAAAGATGTCATTGATCATTTCTGCCAAATTGGATTAAGCCCTCTAACCAAAAGAGGTTTCCATACCCTTTCCTTCTACCTTGTGAGACTCCAGTACCTTGAGTGAAGATAGCTGAGACCAAAGAAGACAAATCCAAGAGTTGTTGTGATTGTTGTTGTTTTGAGGAAAGCAAGTCACAACAAAGTGATATATATATATATGTGTGTGTGTGTGTGTGTAAAATATCAAGTATATCTCTGGGTAGTTTGCCATAGATCAGTTGGTGTCTCCACCTACCAATAGTTTTAATAATAGATGTTTTAAGTTCTGAATTAGATTTTTAGAATCCCTGATCTTCAGTAACCCATATGCAGATGATATAAGTGTATTGGTCATGGGCAGCACAGATAATCGTATCATCCTCTCCTCCGTGTGGCCCACCATTTTGCATTTAGGACTAGTTGGACTTTGTAGTAGAAATACCGAAGTAGATCCTGTAAGCAAGAAATCTTCCCTGCTGTGTTGTAAAGGATTTCTTCTATGTCACTGGATGTATGTTTTGTCTTTCAACCTCTCCCGATTTGTTTTTTAGGATTATCACTGGTGGTGGCGGTCATTCTTGACCAGCAGCTTCACAGCTGTTTATCTCTTCATCTACGCAGTTCATTATTTCTTCTCAAAGCTCCAGATCACAGGGACTGCCAGCACAATTTTATACTTTGGTTACACAATGATCATGGTCTTGATTTTCTTCCTTTTCACTGGTGAGTCAATTTCTTATGTATTTCAGGGAAAAAAACATTTAGGGAGATCTTTGGTGTGCAAATATATGAATAATACCTAATACTGAGCCAGATGTTTGTGTCTCTAAGGCAGTATTTTGCTTTAGGTGAAGAAAGGCCGTTCTTGCTCTGCCAGCCTTAAGATCCTTTTAAATGGAGGTACCAGGTATTGAACCTGAGACCTTCTATGTGTAAGGCTTATCACTAAGGGCTGTTCCTTCTTCACCCCAAATATTTTATAGCCCAGTTCAACAAGGCATGGGTTTAAAGAATATTGATATGTAGAACTCCTACTTCTGCCGTGACTTTCCAGTTCATTTTATTGGAGGAAGTACTTTTATTTCCAGTCTAAACTGAGGACTTTTAAAGCCCAATGGATTTGGACAGGTGAGACTGAGACAAATAACTCACATTCTCTCTTCAGCTGATGGATTTTCCAAGTGTATAACAATGCCAGAATTTCACCAAAACATGTACTAGAAAAGAAAAGTGAACTTTAGTTTTTGCTGCAAGTTGTCTTGTCCAAAGAATTAGTGTGAACCTCAGATAAATGTGTGGATTTTTTGGGTTTTATTTATTTTTCATCATTTCTATATTGCTTCTGGTTTTAAAATTCAGAACAGTGTACATAAAAACAATACATTAAAATGGGAAGCTTAAAAAAGAAAAAATGATAAAATCAATTTAGAACAATTCATTAGAAAAACTCAGGGTTAAGTCATTATGTTAGCGATTTGGAAAATAACTGGGTCTTCTGTTGATGGGGAAACATCCAACGCTGACAGCCCACCTGATCTTTGTAGGGAGATTGTTCGCCATGGTGGGGACCACAACAGAAGCCTTCCACAATGCATGAAATAGGCCTCAGTAGTGCATAAAGCTACTACAAAAGCATAAAGACATTCTGTATAGGAGAAGGCAGGCTCTTAACACCTGCTCATTTAGATGGTTGGGGAACTCGTGCGTCTCTTGTTGAACACATGCCACTGCGCTAGGGGATAAAGGGAGGAGCATGCCGCTGAACTGATTCTTGAAATGATCGGCTCTTTTGGTGCATGTATTATGTGCAAAAGGAATTCCTGTGTGGTATTCCATGTTGCTCCAGGCACAGAAAGAACATTGACTTGGTACAGATGCCTCTGTTTCTCCCTCTATCCTTGGAACTTTTACCTTATATTAGTATTCATGTTGTGATAAAAAGCAAATTGAGTTTATTTATGCAGTCAGCCTTCCACATTCCCTAGGGTTAGGGGCACAGGACCCCCACAAAAGTGGAAAAATTGTAGATATTAAAATGTGTGTGTATGTGCATCTATGGGAAGGGGACCTAGGCGTGGTAGAGAGAATGGGCACCCAGGGATCCAAACCAGGTCAGGGAGAGGAGAGGAAAAGGGGGATGGGTTGGTGTGGTGTCCTAGACTTCTTCTCTTTTGCCCTTCTCCTTCCTTGGGTATGCGAGGCACTGGGAAAGGGCTTGTGGTGCTGAGAAGTTGGGCTGTGATCGATCCTTAGCTGGTTGGGCAGTGGTTAGTGGAGGGTTTATAAAGGGCTGTGTGGCCGGATTGGAGCTGATACGAGGGAAGGTTTCCCTGGAAAAGGAGCACTTGGAATAGGGGAGCAGGTGTGGAAGAAACTTGTAAATAATCAAATCTGTGAAAGTGAAACCTGAAAATGTTGAGGGCTGACTGTACAACGTTTTCTTAAAAGAACTGAATGCAATCTGGTGATTATTTGGCATGTGAATTGTGATTGGGTTCATCCTCAAAAGGTAAATGAGGCAATGGCATGCTAAATGGGACAATGGGGAAAAAAAACACTACACTGCAAGATGGTGAGGCAGCCGTGGAGCAATTTTTTTCATTCTTTGAGTCAGCATTTTTCTGCCTCTTCTTTTAAAAGTGCAGAATTGAAAGATGCAGTAACGATTGCATTGAGTAAGCGTGGTAGTGTTGGATGTGTTCTTCGTGTGTGTTTGACCAGTCAGCAGGTGTTTTTTTTGTTTTTGCTCTGTATTTTGCAAACCAAGAGACATTAGTTTTTCACAGAGATATTATATGCAAAATTCACAGTTTTTTTTTTTTAAAGCATGGCATTTTAGTTTTGTGCTGTGGGGGAAATTTCACAAGGGTGCTTGGTGAGTCCTTGGCTGTCTCACTATGCCAAAGATGATCTATTTTGATGAAAATCTTGGCAGCAGGAAGAATCCTCCCCACCACATTCCTAGTAGGAATATTGTCCAGTGCATCCTGTTGCGAGTATTGGAATCAGTTCTGTGCTTTTGTTGAGTGAGACTTCTGTGTGAATTGTGCCCACTGGCAAACATCATTTAGCCATGCTTCCTTGAGCCATTTCACTGCAGGTGCTCTTTTTCTGAATGTAAAATAGAAATCCTCTTTCTTCCAATAAAGGGCCCATTCAGTGCTGAACAGATAGCTCTTACATTCATCTGGCATTAATTAAGCATACAGTAAGAAAGCAAATATGTGTGCGTGTGTGAACCAGCCTCCGTTAGAATGGCAATGACTTTTAGGAAATGTAAGCCTAGAGAGGATGCAAAATTTTCCTCCAAATTCTGCAGTGACCCTTTCTGTTCTTGGTTTCTCTCCTTGTTGCTGTAGTCTTACAGAGGCATTTCTCCTTTAGTTACTTTCAGGGGGATATAAATAAAAAGCAAGCAGTATTTTACCTATCCAGTTTAAAATTGTTAGAGAACAAACACGGGAACTGGTGTGCCCAGCAAAACCTCCTGTTCAAAAGTCCCCAGCCTTCCAGATGCCCTCCCTTTAATTTTCCTCAAATAAATCTGAGTGCTTAAAAATGTTTCAGTGTTGAACTGAAGCAGTAAGCTAATGCCTGTCTGGGTTTTAGCTTAGGTTAGCTGCCAATTTCAGTTTTGCTTGCGTGATGTAAATTGCTAGAATTAGAAATATCCTTTTCATATAGGAAATGATAATTGAAATTGTCACAGCAGCTGCTGAAAGGGATTAAAATCTCCAGATATGTCGGCTCTTGTCTCCTTGATATGAAGGGCAGCGAGGCCTAAATGTACCGTGGTAAAGTTTACAGTTGTATGTTCTCACATTGAAGTCCAGTGTAGATGTCATGTGCTGATCCCACTTTAGAGGCTAAGGTTCTTCTTCCCATACCTGATTCATTCTAATCCTACTTTTTTTCAGTGATGATTAAAACAGGGAAGGCTGTAGTTCATGCTGAGACACAGCATGGTGTAGTGCTTTGGGTGTTTGACTGGGATGCTGGAGATCAGGATTCAAATCCTTGCTTGGTCATGGAAACCCACTGGGTGATGTTGGGCAATTCACACTCTCTCAGCCTCAGAGGAAGGCAGAGGCAAAACCCTTCTGAATAAATCTTGCCAGGAAAACCTCATGATAGGTTTACCATAGGGTGGCTGTAGGTTGGAAATGGCTTGAAGGCACACAACAACAATGGTTCATGCTAACCAGTTGTTGTTTCCAAGGAGTTTGGCAAGCCCACTTCAAGCCACAGTTCCAAATCATGAGTGGTCGGCAGCTCCAGGTTAGTGCTATCCAGTTTGCCCAGTCCAGCATCATTGACAAACTGTGGTTGAAACAAATGGAGAAACAGTCATGTGCGAGTTGGTGAATAGGAATGTGGTATCTAAACTTGGCTTAAGAATTGCTGGTAAAGCTCAACATGTTTCATGAAAAAAGATCTACGCAGGCATTATATCAATGGCTGGAATTATGTGGCCCTAGAGTCTCACAGGCTCCTCAAGTTTGGTTTTGTGAACCCCAGGTTCCTCTTGGTGGACTCTTATCCCCATTTTTAAAAACCTCTTATTCTGGCCAAATAGGAGACCCACCTGCCAACAGAACAAGTTCCAGAGCAAGTTGCAGGGCCTTGCTTTTGTATTTGCTTGAGCAGGGTGCTTGATTATCTTCTGCTCACACATTTTTGGAGGGAGTTGTGAGCTGTCGTGGGTCCCTGGGAACCAAAACTGGCCATCGGTGCCACTGAAATTGCCTATACCCCATTTCATATCAGTACATGAGAGTGCCTCTTTTTAATTCGTTGTCAGCCAGTAAGCTTTATTCTGTTTAGAGTAAGTCTCTCTTGAGCAGAGGTTCCCCCGTGCGCCTCAGCCTTCGTACTTTAACTGAAGTTACCATTGATGAGTTGGGATCCTCAACTATGCTAGGCCTGTGCTATTCACTTAAGCTTGTATTGCCTCGTCCCCTGTCTGTTATCTCAAATTCGTGGTCCCTGTGTTCAGCGGAAAGGAGGCAGATCATTAAAGAGAGGTTGGACCTGGATATGGCTAGGAAGCATGGTGGCTTTTCTGGCTGAGATGCTCTGACTGTCAGGTACCACTGCCCCAGTCTATGAGTCTGTCCAGCACCCCCCTCCCTCGGCCACCAACCCATTTATTTTTGCCTCTGGTTGGGGCTTCTGCAGGGCTCCCCCAGCAGCCCGTAGGGGTAATGTCGTGCTGATCTTGTATCATGCTGTTTCTTGCGATTATTATTTCTTTAGGAAAACAAAAACCCAAACAAATCTTGGAACTAGCAATTTCCAGTATGATGTTCAAGGTAATAATATGGTAAGGGAATGAGTATATTTTGAACATGAGATAGCTTTATGATTACTGCCCTCGGTACTGCTCCTGGGCCTGGGAGAAAACGCTACTTTTAAGCAAAGCTCATGGCTACCTTGCGCCTCCTGTTTTGTGATCATCATTTTCGCTCGTGAGTTAATGCCATTTTTCAAAATTGAGTTTTGATCTTCTGTTAAATTGTGTTCAGAATTCTAGATCCTGAAAGAAGCAACTACTGTGTGGTGATTGAAACCAATATGATACAAAGTGTTCTTGGGGGTGATACATATTGCCAGTGTGTAGAATGCATTCTTTTTTTTTGCTTTCCTGCAATCACTCCGTGCTTTGATTTTTTTTTCTTCATTAAATGATCGTATGTGACAAAACAGGAGAAATCCACACAGCCTCCTTTCAAGTATTTTGGTTTGTCTTCATGGAGCAATTCAATGGTTTTTAAAAACCATTTTAAGCAAGTGGTTAAACTTCAGTATTTTTCCCCCAGTTATCCCAGGATATTTCTGCATAATGCAGTAATCAGAAATGATTAGTGATCCATTGCATTTCTGACTTTGAGAATTTTTAGAGGAGGTTGAGAACAAAAGATCAAAGAAAATACATTGGGAAATTCATCTGAGCGTAATAAAATGAGTCTGCCTTCTGAAAGAGCCATGCTTTGTGTTTAGTGACAAGCAGCAATTCAAGTGTTCAGTAATGTCCCACATGCCAGTTTTGTGTGGAGGCAGATGCTCTGCAGAATTCACAAAAGTTTTTGTGTCGGGGGAGACTCTGGTACACCATATTAGTGGTTGCGCTTTTCCCAGGATCATGCAGCAGCAGTGGTGAGAAAAGGCAGACCAGTTCTGCCTGCTCTGAGCAGTCCATGGTTGCCAGCTGTTGGTGCCACTGTATTTTAGTCTAAACCTCACTTCAGTTGGTGGGTGGCGGTGGAGAAGCAGCAGAGTTTGGCTGTGAATTCAGCTGTGCTATCTCTACACCATTGTATAAGCAGATACCTGTACTGTATTCCAAATTCTGAAAAAATCTGAAACACAGAATGCTTCTGGTCCCAGACATTTTGGATAAGAAATACTCAACCTGTACTTCCATATATCCAAGGAAAGGGTGGCTCCCAGTGTGTTGGACCTTCTTGGGGCCCATCTTTAAATGCCCAGTTTGTTGATTAGCACAGCCTGGTGAGGCGTCTGTTGCTGGACTGGGTTTCTGGAGATGTGGGACTGAAGACTTGAAGGCTTGATTCTCTCCACCCCCACAAAGGATATGCTGAGATCATATGGGAGATTTGGGTTTACTGCCCATGTAACTGGGATGTAAACGTTCTGCAGGCCTTTGTGTTGTAGATGCTCACATGTTCAGTCAAGTGTATTTAGATAGACCTGCCCTGCCAGATCTGGAGTTTTGTGCCCTTTGCTTGTTCATACAGCGTGGCCTTGGAGCACCAAGATCTGGCAGCTGAATTTGTGGCTTGTAAAGTGCTGTGGCCAGGGCTACCTTAATGCTGTGTCCTTTGGAGAAGAAAGGGCATTCTGTGTAACAGGCTGTTTCAGACATTTGTCAGAGTGATGTCTATAATGCAATAAAAAGGGGAAGGGGATAGGGATGTAATCCAAATGAGATTACCAGGGAGAGAATCTGCTACCAGATGTGTGCGTGTCTTTCAAGGCTGGCTTTAATTAGAGAAGTGGTTCCTATAAATACATTATTTAGAAATGGCTGGTTTTCTTCATTCAGGCCAGTCTGTAGGAGGCACTGCTGTTTACACTACCCAGGTAACTTAGAACCCCCTTCTCTGATGCACCAGGGCATATCATCCTCCGGTTCAGGTCATGTCCTGTTGCAAAAAGGATCTTAGTGGGTTCCAGAGAGGGAAAGAGGTGCTTAACCAAGTTGAAATTAATTCTTTAGAACTTTTACTCCTCTTCCTAAATAGAAAAGAATTCGCCTTATCGATAAGGCCAATGGTCTCTCCATCCTTACCTTTGATAATTTCTGATGTACGTTGTACTTTCCAGCATTTCAGAAGAAGCCATATCTCAATGTAAATGTGGTTTTGAGATTGTTCTCCCTTCACCCATCCAGGTCCATCATGTCCTGCCTTCAAAGGTGTTCTTCTTTTGATAAGAGGCATCTCTCTCCAGACTTAAGAGTTGGGGGGGAGAGTGCATTAACAGCATCACGGCTCCCTCACACCACCCAACCCCTGTGATATCTGTCAAATGGTGCCTTCTTGATCTCAAGAGATCTACATCAGTCTGTAACCTTTAGGATGAGAGCCCTTATTACAGTCACCTAGATGGGATTTGAGCAGCTTTTAGAACACTGTTTTATGTTTCATTTGATGTGTTTGAAATTGAACCTTTTCTATATATGGGGGGAACAGTTTTGTTTGCACCTTGTCAAAGCTGCTGTTAACTGTAAAACATTGCCTCAGTACTTGGACCCTTTTATGTTAGATATAATGTAGAGGTTAAAAATTGGTGGATTAGAAATCCATCTCTATCTAGCCAGAGAGGTGCGTTTGCAGCCTTCGCAACTGCTTGCTGTACTAAGAGGTGAGAGCAGAGAATGACAAAGTGCTTCCAGTTATTTCTTTCCCTTGTGCTAATTGATCACAGGTTTTACTATCCATGCAGGCTACTGAGCTCTGATAGCTCAACAGCTTTATTCAGTTTCTTCTCAGTTACTACTTTTATCACTAGATCTCTGATGAGTGGTTTGGTTGAAGGAGATCTTGGTTTATTATAGATCTTAAAACACTGGAATTCTGACCATAGCACATGATGGAAGTTATATAAGCTGTGTTTGGCTTTGAGCTCAAAGCAGAATGTGGGAGAGTTTTGTACTCCAGCGCCCAGAATCCCCCAGACATCATGGCCTCTGACATTTGTGGTCCAAACAGAAACTTTTTCATCCTCTGCTTCAAACCTTACATGGAAATGTCTCTTTTTATTATTGCACTCAAAAAGATCTGTGGACTTGCCACTTATTTGGACTCTCACAGGCATCTTAAATCTTCAGCTCTTTTGTTCAGATGCACCATGCCCATGCCGGGGTGGGCCACGAGTACCCTCCAGGCATTGTTGGGCAGTAACCCTCACCACCCTTAGCTGCCAAAAGCAGTGTTGAAAGGGGATGAGAGTTGCCATTTAAGAACATGTGGAAGGCTGCAAGTAGCCTGCCTGTGGTTTATGGGTACTTGAGTTTATGCTCCTGTAGAGCATTGTGTTGCTTTTGTGACAGTGCTGTGGGGATGGCAGGTGGAAATGTATTTGCTAGGGTAAAGGGAGGCTAGAATTTTCTTCTGTCTTAATGGGGCATTGGTATCTTCTCTGAGGACTTTTATTCTGGGGAGGAAGCAGAGCTTCAGTTAAAAAGCCTTGGAAGTCTGGGTGGCAGATTCCGAGGGCAAGAGAGAAAAGATGTCTACTCCCATCTGCTCCAGCCATTTGTCCTGATTGCCTTTGCGACTGGTTGCTCAGGCTACTGTAGATCTTTGGCCCTCACAAGTAGTAGGGTTTGGCTTGCTTCTTCCCTGTGAGTCCATCTGTATCTTTACAGTAGTCGCAGTGTGCTAAGCGGATAATTAAGATCCCTAAGTTGTAGGGGAAAAGAACATCATTTCTGGTAGAGGTCAAAACTGCTAGAACTTGTATGTCTAAATAAATCGTTGTTGCAGGTACTGGCTAGTTAACAGTATAAACAAGCAAGCAGCTCTTTTTTCCCTTAAGCCTTGAAATTGTTTCCCAAACTTTTGGAATTACTGCTTGCTTCTTGTATGCTTTTAGCACAATATCTTTATTAGGAGTTTAGATATTGCTTGAGCTTTGAGAAATTCTAAACCACAGTTTTTGAGGGGGGAATTGGTCAGCCCCATGACTTTTAGAGGGGGTGTACTATCCCTTCTACTTGAATCCATCTGTAACCAGATGGCACTCCAGTCCCCCACCCCAAAAAAATTCCTTTTGGGAAAAAACACCATTTTTGTTAGAACCAGTGTTGAGGGAGGCACACCTTGCACTAGAGAAGAATCATTGCTCCTGAAACCTTTCAGAGGCAGCAGTTCTCATCCTTGAGCGAAATGAGAAGTAAGGATCAGCCCAGGGGAGTCTTGAGTCATATATGCTTGTTTTACACCTCGCATCCTCCCTTTGCAAGATAGCTCTTGCCTTCCAGTGTTTTTCTTTCCAGAAACCTTAGCTGATTTGACACATCTTTTCTCTTTAAATGGAATGTATTGCACCAATCAGCATTGCCTGAGAAACTTTTGAAGACTCAACTTACAGCACTCCTCAGAGATGGAAAAAATCCAGAGTGCTTTCAGTTATTTCAGGGTCTAGAGATTTGACAGGAGTGCTTAAGAATCCACAATATTTTTTCAGCCTGTGAAAGATGCACCAAAATTTTGTTCCTGGTAGCTAGACATTGGAAGCCCCCACTTTTTTGGATTCCCTATAGAGAAGATGGCGTGGGTTGAGATGTCAATAAATGTTAAGTAGGATCCTTGGGAGATTGGAACGGAGGATTCCAGATGTGAGATTTGGGAGGCCACGGACGTTGCAGCAGTGCCAGATAGGAGTGCCGCACACAGTGGGGAGGAGTGAGAATCGACTGCAAAGTGGAAAGACTTTGAGATGTCAAGCACATAAAGGAATTAAATTCCTTTTGTGGCTGGAGTATGATCTCCTATCAAGCGCAGTAAATCTGCTGTCCCCCCACTGTTTGAGAGGATGATAGCTGCAAACCCAGAGGAAGAGGGTAATCTGCAGCACATAATAGCAGGCTGTGGGGGGAATAAAAAGTCTTAAATAGAAAAAGAGAAGCGGCAAGTATGAGGGACTGGGAGAGCAAGCCCGGGTGTGTGGCAGTGGTGAGGAAGGACATGGGGGTGTGCGGTGGAGGAACCCCCAATCTACTGTTCCCTGCTAAACAGACCTATTTTGTTAGTAGTGGCTACTAAACGTGTAGGAACGTGCATGGAAGCAAAGTAGTTCCATTGACCTGGTTGTGCTTCTCTTGTACTTTCTTTGTCGAAAAGGGTCAGGAAAGTATTGGAGACAATAAATATATTGATGATTTAGGACAGTGGAAGTATGAGTGGCTGGGCAGCAGGAAGCAGTGGAGTGGTATGTATTGTTAGCAGGGAAAAACTCTGCCTGCACAACCCAATCTGCCCTCCATCCTATTTTTTACCATTTGAAATTGTTTTGCTGTTTTGCCAAGTGATTATTTGACTTGGTGGTGATGTTGATGATCCCCCCCACGTCACCCAGTCACCACTGTAGCTCACAGCTGAAAGTGTTGTTCGTGTAAGGGGGAAGATCACATTGTGGCATTCTCAAGCAGCATAATTTCTCACTGGTCTCCTGGTTGGGCTGTTGTAGGACATGGACCTTACTGAGGAATGCCTGAGTGTTTAACAAATGTTCCCCCAACCCCACTCATCTGATTTCAGTGCACTTAAAGCCAGACAGCACAAGAAGAGCCACAACCTGTTGGCTGGGTAGCATAAATACAATATTTTTGCGTGGAAGAAAGAGTCATTTGGCATCTGCGTTGGGAAATAGCAATGCAAACCCAGCACAAACCATGGGCCCAGAGATCTTCCATAGCAGTAGCACTTGGCAGAGTTTTCTCTCCATTGCAGGAGAAGATTAGTAGTGAGCTGTTGGGGGAACTTGTCTGCTGGTTGCTAATCTTCTCATTGAGGAATCCCTGATAAGCTTCTAAGGAATTCCAGGCTTCCCCAGAACACAGTTTGAAAATTGCTGGGCTAAATAGTTGCATATGAGGAGAAAAAATCCTTTGCTTCTCTCCATCTTCATCTCACCAAGGTCACTGTTTTGGCTCCCCGGTAGGTGCTTGCCCCTTCTTTCTGCATTTCAGCTACACATACACATGGTACAAAGGACTGCATCCTCTGTGAGTCCACGTACGTGTGCTTTCACTGGGGAAAATGTACTGTGTCCGCTTGCTTCGCCCCCCCCCCAAAACAGTGTACACCAAGCATGGGGAAAATCCATCCCTGGAGCAGCATATTGTCTCCAATAACATGTTTAAAAGATAGGTTCCAGCTTTCCCAACTCAGATTTTTTTTATAACATTGCCTCAAAAACATTGCTTTTTCTAACTGGTAATACCTTTTAGTACTTACACTGCTGTTCTTTCTAAAATAGTAGATAGTGACTCCTCCTGTTGGTAAATCATATTCTTTTCCCATTTTTGCAAAAGGCTTATTAAAGGTTAACCTGTCTTTCACAAAAGACATATATTTTTTCTTTATTAATATTGTCAACTTATCCATCTCAACTAAGTTCAGCAATTTTATTAGCCAGTCTTTCTCTGGAATCTCTGTGCTCTTCCCCTTCCAGTTTCAAGCATAATTGATGTGTGTTTAAGTGACTCTGCACTTTCCTGAGAACATAAAGCAGGATTTCTAGGCTCAGACTAGAAATCTCCTTAGTGCATCATTTGCTGTCACTCTCCCATAAAAAAAAAAAAATTACAGGTACTAGGTGAGTTAGCAGGACGTGGGCAAGAATCTATCCCTGTTTGGAAAGGCGCAGTTTGCGTTTTAACAGCATGTTGGAAGGTGGTCCAAAAAAAAAAAAAAAGTTTTAACCTGTCTTCTTTTGCATTTTTTTTCTTGGCCTTTAGGAACAATTGGATTCTTCGCTTGTTTCTGGTTTGTCAGTAAGATATACAGTGTCGTGAAAGTGGACTGAAGACTTTCCACATTGCTCTTGAACATATCCCTTCAGTTGCTGGAATATAAATATATATATATATATATATAAATATATATTTTTAATCATATACCAAGGATGAACATTACATCTTGAAGTGGTTGAGGCATGCAGAGTTGCGATCTTGGTGGCGGAAGACAGATGTCATATGGAATGGGACCTATGGAATATGGACAGTTCTGAAGAACTTGAATTGCTTTTTACATATTCCTCATTCACTTTTTTTGGTTTTGCTTTATTATTTGAAGCTGAAAGAATAAAACCAGTTCAACAACACAAACATGAGCATTATATTCCCCTTTTCCCACTGCTGAAATTCCTTCTGACTTTTCCCTCCCACCAGTTACTTAATTATTTTCTGTCAAGGGGTTAGATCTGATGAAATCTTGTGTAAAAAAAAAAAAGAAGACCTTTTTTAACTTTTAAAAATAAGTACAATTGTACATAATAGTCTGCCTCTCTTTTGCAGGTAGTTGGCCATCTTATACAAATGTACAAGCATTTGATGTTATGTGCAGAGTTCTGGGGAAGAAAAAATTTCCATCAACTTCGTTTTAAATAAAACTGTACAATTCCAGCAGGTTGGTGTGTGGCTGTATCAGTTGCTTTGGGTTTGTTTGCTGTTCCCAAAGATGCATAATATACTAAGATTTGAATTGTTTCTCTGTTTGTTAAGCTATATAAATCCACACGTTTAACAACAGTCACCAGACGTGGTTTGTTATCTGATGAGAACGAAACAAAGACTAATAAGTTTTTGGACCTGATCTGGTGACTGTTTTAGGTACCTACCAAACAGAAACTTCAACTTCCTGTATGTTTTGTTTGGTGTTGATATCCTGAACCTTATTGTGCAAGTTCAGGAGTGGTTGAACTTTCAGTCTTTGTTGCTGGTGGGTGGAATTGTTGGCTTGAATCCATTTTGCACAGAATTTGGTGTGAAGCACATATCAGGGACTTTATTACTCTAACATTGGTTTCCTTCAAGTAATTCAGATCATAAGTAAAATCATTGTCATCCTCAACCCCAATAATACATTTCTTAATAATGTATGATTATTGAAACATCAGAAGCTGCTTTATCCCAAATTGCACTGTGATCTTACATGATTTAGTTAGATTAGTTCAGCGTTGCTGGTTGTGTGTTGGTTGGGGGGTGTTGGGTGGCATCCCAGGTGCTGTTTCACTAACTTCCAGCATTCATCTCTGTTGACTAGAGTGGCTAAGGCTGATAGGATTTGCACCCCCCAGCCCCCTGGGAGGGGTGCCTGATTGTCATGCCTGGCAAACAGGCACAAAATATTTTCAGCCCAAGGCCCAAATTCAGTTTCAATGAGGGCTTTTGGGGGGGGAGTGCATAGGAGGGTACATTCCATTAGTGGACAGCACTACAAGTAAACACCTGGTCTTACTGCCAGTATCTGAGCTTTAGGAGAGGAATTTCAGCCTTTTATAATGGAGGAAAAATTAGCAAAAGCTAGGAAGTGTTTTGCGGCTGGGTGGGATTACATTTCCAAAAATGGCCAACTCGGGGGGGGGCGGTACTGCTCCCCTAAGTCCACCTGTGATATAGATAAGTCATTTCCTTTTAATGTGATACTTTGTTTTTATTTTTTGTTCCGCAAAAAAACAAAAAACAAACAGCCCATGAGCTGCTTTTCAGAACTTGATAATGTAGGAGAGCAGGGTATATTTTTCTTCCACTGCAGGGATGCCAGCATATTCAGAGCAAGGTGCTACCAGAATGTGGCGAAGATGAGCATGGAAGGCTTATCTGCAGTCTGAGAGAGCTAGTATAGTGCGGTGGACTTAAGGGTTTGCCTTAGGGTTGCCATAAGTCAGAAACAACTTGAACGCACACAAGAACAACAGCAGCAAGCCTGAGTGAGTTAAAAGGGTGTTCCTGCATGGCTGGGGGTTGGACTGGATGGCCCCTGTAGTCTCTTCCAACTCTACATTTCTATGATTCTATGAAAAGTAACACAAAAGGCACGGAGCCAGCAAACTTTGGGCAAAACAGGGCTCTGGGGCTCCCTGTACTGCTCCTCTTCTGACAAAGTCTCCAAGGAGGAGATTGAGTGGGTTGTAGTCCACCATCTCACATAAAAAATACCACCACCATAAGCCCTCTCCCCCCTACCCCCAAGGAAAGAGATGGGCAAGAGAGAGGAAGTTTGGGGTCCCCAAGCTGACTCACCCCTTTCTCTCTCTTTCCCTGACCTGGTTTGGACCCTGGCTGTCCATTCTCCCCACCATGTCTTCGCCCCCTTCCCACAGGCAACACACACTTCTTGACATTCGCAATTTTTTGACGTTTGCGAGGGTCCTGCACCCCTAACCCCTAGCAAATGTGGAGGGCCAACTGGAGATCCAAGGGGTGCATACCGCTGAAGAGCTGAAATGAAGAGCTGCAGTAAGACTACTACTACTACGAACGTGGAGCTGTTTGCAATGCGTCGTCATCAGTGATTTGATGAGAATGAAGTTTTCCATGATAGATCCAATGGTCAACAGATAGAATATGCTGGACTTCAAGGATGCACCTCACAAATAAAGCAACAAATACCATCAGTCGAAAGATCGCATGTGAGGACATGTGTCTCTTTATGTTTTACGGTCTTAACACTTTTTGGATTATTGGTTTGGAGTGTTCTTTCCACTTCTGGTTCTCAGATGGGTTTTGTTTGTTTAGAACAGAGCTTTCCAAACTTTTCATGTTGGTGACACCCTTTTTAGACATGCATCATTTTGCAACGCAGTAATTCAGTTTTACTAGCAAATGGGAGGTTAAACTAACCCCTTATAAGAGATACAGACACATACATAAATTGTAACAAAATGTATGGGGAAACAACATATCCCATGAAAACCTTTCATATATTTTTAAAAATATATGATTTATAAATAATAATGCATTTGCAAGATTGTAGGTGACACACCTACACACTTTGGGTGATACACTAATGCGTTGCGGCACACCATTTGGAAAACCCTGGTTTACAAACCCTTCCTTGTTTCCTGTTTGAGCTATTATGGTTTACACCAGTGTGTGGGGAATAGTCCCTATTAAATGAAAGGTTACACCATGCCAAGTGTTGGTTGCAATCAGTGTAGCTGCTAATTACGAACGTGGAAAAGTGGCTGCAAGCATAGTTGGCCTGTGAGTCCATCTATCTCAGTTGTTCCTACACTGGCTAACATCTGCTTCTTTCAAAATGCCAGCCAGGAGCCTTTCCCACCCTAGTCAGAAGATGCCACTGTTTGAAGCTTTTCCATCTTTTACTTTGTATAGCAAAGAAGGGCTGCTTTTCTTCCATGACAGAGCCGGAGCTGGGGTTTTACAATTGACATGAGCATCTGTAGAAGCCAAGATAATTTATAGTCTGTTTGCAACTGGAGGAAAAACACTTTGAGGACATCTGACTTGCCGCATTGAAAACTCAAGATTTATAGCAGCAGCGGCTGGGAAGGGCCCCTGGGTGATCTTCACTTGCCATAAAAAGTCTGATTAATCAGTTGTATGGGCTGGCCATATTTGTGTGTTTTCTTTTACTTCACCCTTCTGTGCTGTTTGTTGACAGGCATCATAATATATGGAAAGACTTTAGAGCCGTTTTCAAAATGCCTGGAGACTGTACGGGTCAGAGATTGTATAGATATTTTTACATCGAGGGAGTGTTCTTTTTTCCTTTTCCTCCCCCTTTTGAGCACCAGCTATCAGGCAAATAAAATGTACGGAGTGAAAGCTCCTGTTGAAATTGTAAGTTCTTCTGGAAAGAAGCAGGGGAAAGCTCACCTTACAGTCAAATTGCAGAAAATGACAGTACTGGAGCGAAACTAGTCGTTTATTGGTAATGTTGTTTCCCCAGAAATCTTAGTGTCACCGTCACCCAAGGGCACCCACGCAAATAGATGAACACACCACCACTTTGCTTCTGATACCAATTGCAGAGGTGGAAAATAGAGAAAATTTACCTTTTTTGAGAAAGCAAGGGAGGGCTGGGGAAAAAAAGAGAAATCCAAAGGTTAATTTGCTGAACAATTTTGTACAAGGAAGGAGTCGATTTTCCCCACTCTTTCAAAGAGGCGTTAATCTCAAGGTAATGGAGGCTATCCCAGTAGGGGCAAATAGGCCACTGCCCACCTCTTGCCTACCCGAGTGGATGGATAGGGTGAGAGAAGCAACACTTTCCACCCAGCCAAGAATCAGATATAACAGTGTGGAAGGAGCCAGCATTAAAAACTGTTCTTCAGTGCCATTAAGTGATCAGTGTTAAGAGGTTGAACAGCAGTGTTATTGCAGGGGATGAGAAAAGGCTCACAAGCAGAATTTGGCTCATGTGTCCACTCTGAGCTCTAGTCCAAATTTTAAAGGAGTAGACCAAAAGGCTGATCCCTAAAGCAGAATAGAAGTTGGCTTTTAAACTTAGTGCGCAAACTCTGAAAGAACTCTCCAAGGTGCTGAACTCCATTCCTAAACTACATCCAGCACCTTGGGCAGCGCTTGGGGAAAACAAACCCTGGAGTGGAATTCCCACCACACTGCAATTGAGGGTATCACCGGCCAGTGCCAGAACTAGCCAGCTCCACCTAGAGTTGACTTTGATGTAACTTTCCATTGTCCACCTGGCCGACCAGTCCCAAAGTGCACCAGCCACAAGTGCTTGGAGCCATGCTGTGTGGATCACAGACTCTAGCCCTGCCATTGAACAGTGAAGCAGCAGCTAATTAGCGAATTATTATTTCACTTGCTTTTCTATTTTATATTACCTTCCATGGAAGGTATAGCTGTGGGACGCCAAAAGAACTATATTGGCTTGGGGCACTGTGTTTCTTGAGCTTGGATGAGGGAGTGGCTATCATTTGTTGCTGTACGTCAGGCAGCAAAAGTTCTTGGGTGGTTCCTCAGGACTGGTAGGAAGGCCAACCTCTGCTATTAGAACAAAACCTAGTTCCATAGGTTCTCAGAATTTTATAATTAGTGAATCACATCAATGAAAGGGTAACGTTCAGATTTAATTGATTTCCCACCACGCTGCCATGGAAGCTCTCACCAGACAGTGCTGGAATTAGCCAGTTCCACCGACGGTTGATTTTGACATGACCTTTCATTGTCTCCACGGCCCTACCAGTTCTGATGGACCCCACTAGGGAGAAAGTTGGAGGAATAATTAATTAATTTGGATCCCAGCTTTCTCCCCCTTTCCCTCTCCTTTCCGTGATCCAGTTTGGATGCTGGGTGCCTGTTCTCCCCACCATGCCTTGGCCCCTTTCTCACAGACACACACACACACACTGATATTTTCCCACTTTTGCAAGGGTCCTGCACCCCTAACCCTACTGAGTATGAAGGGCCAATTGTAGTGTGTAAAGAATTAAATAAAGACTTAAATAATTAGTCAAATTAAAACCACCTATTTAAAGCAACCGAAAAAAGCCTCTGAAATATAAAAGAAGGATGAAAGCACAGCCCATTAAATGACCCTTCTGCTACAGCGAGACAACAACCTGAGGCCTGTTTTAATAAAAAAAAAGATCTTTGCCTGTCAGTCGAAGAGCCATGTTTCTACAAAAACACACATTCAGGCACGTGTATCCCAGATCTTCTGCAACATACACATAGATTCTTCAGCAGAGAAGCTTGTGGAGGTTGGAAGTTGGAAAACCACCTATGTACTTTTCTCAATTAGATGTTTCAGGCATTGGTTGCATTGCCCACGGTAGCCCAGGAGTTCCACAGGTGGAAGTCTGCGATGGCTGCCCACTCACCACCCCCAGGACTTGCAGTTTGCTGTGACGGCCTTGCTGAATGACCGGGCCATGACTGGTGGAGAATGGGTGAGGAATCAGAGATGTGTCTGGCCCCACAGTTCTGTTGAGACTTCCTGGGTCCTCTGTGGATGATGTCTGCTTTCTATGGGGTATAGCCAGACCCTTCTTCCATTCGCCTACGCTCTCCACCAGCCACAAAGTGGCTGCTCAGAGAGGCTGTCTTGGCCACATCAAGAGTTCTGGTGTTGTGGAGGGTGAGAGAGACCCAACCCCATTGTGACCCTGAAAAGACATGCTAAGGCAAAAGGTGGACTCACACTTGGATACCTTGCTTGCAGGATACTGGCCAGGGAGTGATAACAGATTTCTGGTCTGATGTGCATTACATTTATGGAAAATGGAGCCATATGTGTGTATCCAATCAGTAGCACACTTTCCAGAAACTGTCCTTGTGGATGATATCCAATATAAATTATGGTCTTGCTCTGTGTGTCACATCATTAGAGCTTTTATCCTCTCTTGGTGTTGGGTGGGGTAGAGTCTCTTCCTTTGCACAGGCTTGGATTAGTGATGGCTGAGCTTCAGAAGTGAGAACTCCCTTTGGAGAACAAAGCCATCGCTTGCCTAATTAGCACCCACCTCTGACTTTTGCTTCTAGGCTTCTGTAGCCTTGGCCTTTCAAATCCACCCACCCAGACACCTTTCTGCTTGTCTTTGCTCTCTTTGTTCACCAGTTACCTTATAGCAGCTGGAAAAGTCAATAGTTGAATGTCACCTCAAAACACTCCTAAGTTCTGCAAAACCTGCATCGTAGCATGGCAGCGCTTCTTGAAATTAGGAATGACCAGGCCTCAGAAAAGTTATTTTATTGGACTGCAACTTCCAAAATGCTCCAGCCAGCCTATTATGAGTAGTTAAGGCCCTACTGTGCCCACCCAATGGTGGCCGATGGCTCCCATGTTAGTGAGACGGTGAACCAGCTCTGTGCTTTAGTCTGATCTTTACAGGAGATATCCAATGTGTTGAACCTCTTTGGGGCATTCAGCATCTCAGATACCTTTTTTAAAGTTTGGACTAGAACCCAGAATGGATCCCCTGACCCAGTGCCATAGAGGGCACTGTGAAAAAAGCAAGTTTCCAATTTCTGCCAATAACGAAAGACATAAGATTATTTCCCGTAAGTGGCGCCTTTTCATTCTCCATCTCACCTGCTATGCTTTTGGGGTCTTTGGTACAAAATGGGTGCCTTAAACCACCCCCCACAAAAGGAATCTTTTTAGGCCCAGATTACTTGCAACATTCTTGCAGCCTGGTGGATGGGCTCAGACTTGGTCATATGTAGGTGAGAGCTTAGGCTACATGGATTTACTCCATGCACAATTAAGTTTGGATCTATCCCCCCGCCTAGATCCGGAAGGCTGGAATCCTCTTGGCGTATTCCGTGTGCATCAGTTTCTCTTCAGAAATAGTTGGACATTTTGGTCCAATGCGGAATGCCTGAAATTGAGTTCAAAGCTGCAGAAGCTGTGGTGGTACTTTCAGATTCCCATGCGCAGGAAGTGTGTCTGATGCTCAGGCACAAAAGAGAGGTGTTGGGTTGTAAATTGAGGGCTGCATTCAGTTGTGCAACATTCCCATGCAACACCAGGTTTGTGTAGCGCATAACTCCACATGCAGAGAGTTATGCGATGTAATCACGATGTACGATCTTCGCTCACGTCTATACTCCAGAAGAGCGAGGCTGTTTTGGACAAATTGCTGGTCAAAGCCTCAGCGATAAAGGAAACTGTGCTCCCTTAAGAAAAAAAATCAGATACTGGAGGAATTTCAGATAATATGGGCGAGTTTACTATACCACCAATTCTATTTGAATCCCTCCATGGTCTGATTTTATGGATATGAATACCATTTCAATATTTGGGATGCGTTCCTATCGTCTCTTTGAGGTAGGGGTGCATACCACCCCTTTACAAAATAACTGGAAAATATCTTTTGTTAAACCGGAGCTTGTTAAAAATGGCTAATTCTTTTCAAGGGAGAAAAAGGGAGATGCATAAGCATGCATACACCATTTGACTTCCTGCTTCACCTGCAGCAGAAGCCGTAAAGCTGAATGTGTGACATAATTTCTGTGGCAGCCTGCTGTGATTTCATAAACGCAGGAGGGTGATTATAGAGCCGGATCAAGGTGAAGCTGGATTGCCGAGGCAAAAAAGAGCTCCCATTCAAATGCAAATGTGCCAGTAATAGCGAAAGGGATGCCACAAATTACCGGCAATTTCTTTTATTTGTGAATAAGCGTCCCATTCTCGACTCCCAGTCCTGCCGCCAGTGGTGGAGATTTCATATCCATCTGCAGGGATGTAAGTAATATAAATAAAAGGAAGTCACACAGGAAAGGCGAGAGAAGCAGAAATAAAATGTCACAGAGCGGTGGTTCTTAACCTATTCCGTACTGGGGACCTGCTGCAAATACATTTTTTTTTTGCTGGGGACCCCCAAGATTTAACTCATGATTTAAATATTTAAATTTAGATTTAAAAAGTCAAGTTATCTGTCTGTCTATCTATCTGTCTATCTATCTGTCTGTCCGTCCGTCCGTCCATCCATCCATCCATCCATCCATCCATCCATCCATCCATCCAAGGCTTTTGGAGGCTAGGATTCGAGTCCCTGCTCAGACACTGGGTGACCTTGGATAAGTCACACTCTCTCAGCCTCAGGGGGCAAAATCTTGCCCTTCTTAGGCAGGTCAGGCAAAGCAACCTGTGGCAGCCTCTCCTAGCTTATCTGTTCTTTCTCATTACTAATGTTTGCCATCTTGACCGTGTTCTGAGGTTGCTTGGCCACATGGGTCCCAGTTATAATCTGTGACATGTTGGAGGGTATGTGAAATATATATACTTGGATGCCTTGAAGAAATGGATTGAAAGCCATAAAGTTTCATGCTAAAGTACACCCAACCTTCTCTTTTCCTACTGAAGCACAGATCTTTTGTCCCAGGACTGCCTGTTGACTGTTATAGTGCTATCATTCCACTTTCAACCTCCTATGGAATGCTGGGGTTTGCAGTTTCAGGAGGGGTCTTTAGAACTCTCAACCAGAGAGTTCTTTGGTCTCAGGAAACGACAAACCTCAAAATTCCACAGGATGTTGAAAGTGGAATAGTAACACTATAACAGTGTAGGCAGAAATGGCCCCTGTTGCAAGTGGATAGACTCAGACCATTTCTGGACTACACAGGTGTAGTGCTATTATTCCATTTTCAACCTCCTATGGGATCCTGGGGTTTGCAGTTTAAGGGAAGGGCATTTAGCATTCTCAGCCAGAGAGCTCTTTGGCCATAGTGAACTGCAAACCCCAGAATTCCCCAGGAGGTTGAAAGTGGAATAATAGCCCCATAACAGTGTAGGGCGGAAATGGCCTGTGTTTATTTTCCCGCATGAGTCCTCAACCTGATCTCTCCTCCGCTCTTGGCCCCCTGCAGACAGACCACCTCTTCATCACCAAAGTTCCAGTTATGGGCCTGTATCTTTTTGTTAACCTGCTGAAATGAAGCTGGAATGAAGAACCCGAAGGCTTGGATGATTGTTTCCCGAACGGGCCTGTAAAGACCTGAGAGCCGAGCAGGCGAGATCTGCCCTCGGAAGGCCAAAGGCGTGTCCGCCTTGACGCGGGTCTATGTTCATGCACGTGAGCGTGCTCCAGGCATTATTTATTTATTTGTTCCCAAATAGGCTAGCATTTAAACAGTTTAACCTGGGATTAAACTAATTGCTTCACTTAAAAACACACACACACACACACACACATCCATGGATGACTCACACTGTTCCTCCTGCATCTGTTGAAAAAGAGTTGTGTCTGTGCGCAGGGGGTGAGCTGGGGATCAGAGCGATTCAGGAGGCAGATGGTCCTTTGGATTTGAGTGGCTTCCTGCCAAGTAGATGCCATTTGGCTGCTGGTGGAGATAGAGCAAAGTCGTCACGCGAGGAGGGACTGAGCGTTCCCCACCCTGTACCTTCCCTCTTTCTCCCCCCCTCCAGCTTTGCTTTTCGTGGGGTGGCGTCTGTGTGTGCGAGAGCACGTTTTAGTGCCTTGAAGTGGACAACGTCCAGCCAGGAGTGGACAGAGGGTGGATAACTTCTTGGAGGAAGGGAACGATTTTGATTTCAGACGTCAAAGTGAGGAGATCTACCCTGGATTTTTAGCATTTTATTTGAAAACAATTATGCCAAGGATAAATGGCATTTCCAAGGCTGCAGAGGAATGGGGTGGAAACATACGAGAATCAAACGGTTTGGACAATAGTTCAAAAGGCCGGCATGAGAGGGTTATTCCATGGTTGCTAGTCCTGATGCCTGGCATTGTAGCATCTGAAGTGGCATTTCTCTAACAGGGCCGGCCCTATCATTAGGCAAACTGAGCCAGCAGCAGATAGGTAGCCATTTAATTTGTTCCTATTGTATGCTCACTGCCCAGCCAGAGGAGAGATGCTTGCAATATTTGCTGCCCGATATGTCAAAATCCCTTGGCTGGCTTTGGGTGCCGTGCCCCTTGAACTGAAAGGAGTTGCTGGGTGGGTGGGTAACATTGGATGCTCTGCATCAGGCGGCAAATTATCTTGAGACAGCCCTGGGCTGTCACTAATGGCTGCGGGCATTCAGGAGCAGGAAGCGACTTTATCACTCCCACATTCCTGCTTCTGGGCTCTTAGATGAATCCAATCGGCCATTGTGGGAATTGGCTCTGATTTCAGCACGGCTCTTCTTCAGCTGACATTGAAAGGAAGGAGGGTAAAGTGAGTCTCTTTGTGGAAAGCATTCCAAATATAAGGAGCCATCACTGAAAAGACCCTTTTCCTGTTCACAGCTTGCTTCACGACCTCAGGGTAGATCTTTGAAGGAGCACGTTACTTGAGGGGAGCATGACCTTAATTTCCACCCCAAATTTACTTTAGTAAGTTTTGGGGCTCTCTCTAGATCTCGGGGGAAAAAAATTAGTTTTGCTCCACAGCTCCCAGAATTTCCCAGCCTGAGACTAGTGATGTTACGAATAAAGGAGGCATGTCTCAAGACACTACGGAATGATGCTTGATTGTTACAAAGTCCTGGGTCATTCAATTTGAGTTTAAAAGCCTTAAATGGAATTTTAACTATCCTGTTTTAGCATCCTGAGACTCAAGTCTTTCATTTATGGGTTCTATCGGATGGTCTCTAGTTTTTGCTTTTTCTGAGGCCAGGCATATTTCTTTCTTGTGCTTAAGAATGGTGCCATTTTCGTTATATGGGAAGCCACGTTTGGAGATAGAGACGGGCGTTAGCCCACAGCGTTCCGCTTGCATCGTTGTCCCAACTCAATACTTAACTCAGTTCCTTTTAAAACATTCCAGTTTCTTTATTTCAATTGCAACAAGCAGAGTTCAAAAAGCAAAAGCAGGCTGTACTCCATTCATTCAGCAGGAGGAGAGAGACTGCTGGGAGAAGCCCTTGGGCATCACCAAATGGGGTTCCAAGACTGAGTGGGGTTATGAACGCCGGTCTCCTGGGGGCCTGGCCCCACCCTCAAAACATTATACCACACTAGCTCTAAAAACCACATTTTCTAGGAAACATTTACTCAGAGGAGATGGGCCTTCTTCTTACGCTAAGAGAGTGTCACTCACCCAAGGTCACCCGGTGGGTTTTCACGGCCGAGTGAGGATTCAACCCTGGTCTCCTAGAGGCATAGCCCAAAAACTCAGACCTCAGCACCAGGATGACTCTAGAAAGAATTAATAAAAATAAAGTTTTCTTGTTAAGATTTATTTAGAAGAGGTTTGTTATTGCTTTCCTCCACAGTTGAGAGGGCATGACTTTCCTAGGGTCATCCAGTGGATTTTCATAGCTGAGTAGGGATTCAAACCTTGGGCCATTTCTGCACTAGACTGGTATAGTGCTATTGTTCCACTTTCAACATCCTATGGAATCCTGGGGTTTGTAGTTTAGGGAGGGGCATTTAGCATTCTCAACCAGAGAGCTCTTTGGCCTCAGGAAACTGCAAACCCCAGAATTCCACAGGAGGTTGAAAGTGGAATAATAGCACTAGAACAGTCTAGTGCGGAAATGGCTTTGGTGTCAAAGGATCCTAGTGGAATGCTCAAACCACACCACACTGGCTTTAAAAAAATAGGGTTTTCTCAGGAAGATTTCTTTAGAAGAGATTTGTCTCACCCTTGTTCTGCGGCTGAGAGTATGTGGCTTTTCCTAGTCATCCAGAGGATTGCCATGACTGAATGGGAATTCGAACGTTGGCATCCCAGGGTCCTAGCTCAAACTATTACACCATACTGGCGCTCGGACGAGCAGGGGTCCCTGTAATTCTGGCCAAGCAAAGGTTACTGCCAAGGCGTAACCTACAGAAAGAGATCCAGGCAAACGAATTAAGAAGGTGCACATATGGGAGGAAAATGCCTTCTGGAAATTAGTGGCTTACAAATCCAGGCAAGCTCGGCGGGGTCGGGAAGCACGGGGGTGGTCCAGTAAGAAGATTACCCGGCATCGCCACCTAATCATGATGATCCGGGAGCTCCCCGGACCAAGCTGACCTTCAGGAGCTCGGTTCCTTGAACAAGCTCACGGGACAGAGCTTGCAAAATATTAAGATCATTGAGTGTCAAGGTATATCCCTGGATGTCAAAGTCAGCATCACCTACGCTGCAGTATTTCTGAGTTCTGTGGGTGGGCATGAAAGCTGGACTTTGAAGGAAGCTGATGCGAAGAGAATCAAACCACCTGAAATGGGGTGTTGGAGGAGAGTTCTGTGAATGCTACAAACTGCCGGAAAGAGAAACGTGTGGATCCAAGAGCCAATCGAGCCTGAATTCTCCCTAGAAGCCAAAGTGACTCCACGGAGGCTGTTGTGCTTTGGACACATCGTGAGATGGCACTGGGACAGAGGATAGTGCTCACTAAAGTGCAAGGCGGTAGGAAAAGAAGAAAGCCACAGGCCCAAATTTGCAAGCCCCAAGCAGGGCTGTCCTAGGAGATTTCTCATTTACAGGGTTGCCATAAAGTTGAAGCTGACCTGATGCCACCTAACAAGAACGACCGTTTGGTAAAACAAGATGGGTTTCCTTTTGGCTCAAGCGGGAAGCTGCTCTAAAGCCTAGGAAGAGAATCAGGCAGGGCCGGTGGCAAAAAGAATGCCTGTCCACTAGATTTCTAGTCACAAATTATTTGGCCAGTGATCCCTAAATTGGTAGGACCAGGTGGGGTGGGGAGTTTTGGCCTCAGGCGAATAGAGGACTGAGGTTCTCTGAAGCAAGAATGCAGATTTCATACGATGCTGAAAGCACGCAGGCTTTATTTTATGCCATTTTATTTTCTACCCCAAAAAAGTTGTTTTCTGCATAAAAATACCACTTGTGAATTTTGCACGGACAAAGTCCCAGATTGCAAACAGTTTTCAAAAATGGTCAAGTTTCTGAAGGCTTCCATCGCAGCGGGAAGGAAATGGCTAAAACCCCTCAGTTCTTCCATTCCTTTCATTCTGGAAAGAAGCAATCCTTCCCAACCTATTTGGTGGGTTTGTGCAAATCACACTGTCTCAGCCTCAGAGGAAGGAAGCCACAAACCTCCTCTGAACAAATCTGCTTAAGGAAACTCTAGGATAGGTTTACACAAATTGCAAAGGGAGTAACGCAACAAATCAATCATCTAAGGCCATTTCTGCACTAGACTGTGATAGTGCTATAATTCCACTTTCAACATCCTATGGTATCCTGGGGTTTGCAGTTTAGGGACGGTCTAGTGTGGAAATGGCCCGGCTTTTCCAGACAGCCCAATTCAAGGAGGTGGGCGTGGAAGAACATCTTGGTGGATTGCAACCTTTTGTCACGTAGAGGAAGGAGAGGGCTTGTTTTCTGCTGCTCTAGAGACCAGGACAAGGAGAAATGGATTCAAGCTGCAGGAAAGGAGATTCCACCTGAACCTCAGGAAGAACTTCCTGACAGTCAGGGCTGTCTGGCAGTGGAATCGGCTGCCTCCATGGAGTGTGGTGGAGTCTCCTTCCTTGGAGGTTTTTAAGCAGAGGCTGGATGGCCATCTGTTGGGATTGCTTTGAGGGTGTTCCTGCATGGCAGAAGGGGGTTGGACTGGATGACCCCTGGGGTCTCTTCCAATTCTACATTTCTATGATTCTATGATTGATGAAGGAAGAAGCTCTCGCTCCCCCTCGTGTTCATTTTTAGAGGAATATTCCATCCAATGAACTCCACACACCTACCAGTTTCTATTCAGTGGACACTGGTGGATTCAACCTCAATAGTGTGGTGAATCTGTTCCAGATTTTAGTCCGAACTTTAAAAGAGCCGTCTCCTTGGGCCTGATGGGAGTGGTCAGATGCAGCCCTGGAGGCTCTGCCTTTAAAAGTTCAGACTAAAACCCAGCACAGAGCCAATAGTCCACTGATAGAGGAGCCACACAAGATGCTACTGCCAAAGGTGTATCTTAAAATCAAAACTGCCAAGATGCATCATAGAATTTCTTTGCTCGAGGCTTTCTCTGTGTCGGCTTTCGTTCCTCTCCGGGCAGGCCTGTCTTTGTGGATTACAAACTCGTTAAACGCGCAGGGCCAAGCGCTAAAGTGTTTGCTTCAACAAACCGTTAACCTAATTATACTCGAAATATATATAATGAGTTACGAAATTCCTCCTGGTTTCTTGAGAGGCTGGCGTGAGAATTGCTGTCTCCTACCAGCAGAGGGTGCTCTCCTGATAGAAAAATACAATATTTCTCCTAAAGACTTTGGAGAAATCTTAGGCCATTTCCGCCTAGTCTGTTATAGCGGTATTATTCCACTTGCAACATCCTATGGAACCCTGGGGTTTGCAGTTTCGGGAGGGGAAACTGCAAACCCCAGGATTCCATAGGATGTTGCAAGTGGAATAATACCGCTATAACAGACTAGTGTGGAAATGGCCTTAAACCTCCTCCCAGCATTTCCTAAAACAGAGTTCAGGTTTGTGTTTTTTTTCTTTGCAAAACAGACAAATAAACAACCCTTCTCTTGATTTTGACATAATCTGACCAAGATTCCTGCTTAGAGTTGCCAGATCAAAATATCCAAAGGAAGATTTTTTGGGGGGAAGGAGAAGGAGGCAATTTGATATAAATAGAAAAAGATTGGAAACAAAGGCTATTTCTTATACCACCCAGAAACGTGATAATCTTCCTCAAATATGGATTGGAATTTCTCCTTAATTCCCGGCTTAAGCAAACTTGCACCAAAAAATTTGGTGCTTGTATGGATGACCTAATAAAGGTGCTGCCTGTACATGGAAGTGGCGGAATGAGGACATTGTTTCCCCAGATAAGAATTCTTTGGATGCCCCAAATAAAAGTTTCCTTCAGTCCCCAAATTTCTGCCATTGCAATAACGTAAAACTTCGCTTGCATCTTTGGAAATAGAGTTTTGGCATCCAAAGGAAAACGGGCAGGCAGAGTTACCCAGGGAATGGGAGCACAGCAGATATTAAGAGTTCTAGATTTTGAAGGATTTTCAAAGGTTCACTTTTTGCAATGCTAGAAATTTGGAGAATCTCATGGAGGGGGCAGAAATTTGGAGAATCTCATGGAGGGGGCAGAATTCTTATTTGGGTGTCAGTCCCCCTCCCATAGCTACAAACTGGCATAAACTTTGAAATCTGAATAGTATTATAAATAATAATTATGAAAACTCATATAGAATGAAAGAAAAATGCCAAGATCCAAATCCATTGTCATAGGAGGCCTTCTTTAGCTCCCAAACCACGGATGGGATCATATAACAAAACATTTCAGGCCCAGGGGTGTGAAAATAGCTTTGCATAAATGTGATAATTAGATTAAAAAGAGGGAACATTTGGAGTTGGAGCTTGAAGACCCTAATTAAATTCTCGTTGACAAGTCAACATATTGGTCTCATATGTATTAACACCCTTTCTCTTTTTTTAAAAAAGTGCTTTGTTTATTTAGATAATTAAATTCAGCCATTTGGCCATCCAGGAAAAGTTACTTAAGAAGAAGAAGAAAAACTTTGAGAACAAAAGTTAAACTTTTGAATGTCCCTGCTGCTGACTCTTTAAATATGGGAATCATTTGGCTTTCAAATGGTTTTATTTTTTACAATCCTCTCCTTTTTTTTAAAAAAAAAAAAGAAAATTAAGAGTGGGAGAAGTTGTTGACCTTACGCTGTATCCTCTGGTTGCTGTAAAATCCTAGGCAGAGAATCCAGCCTGTTGCTGAAAGCTGGAATTCCTAACTGCAGCTTTAAATTATGCCGAATTGCAGAAAGGTCATAAAATTCTTTCAGCAAATGTGTCTCAAAGGAGAACTGGGCAGGTAACACACACAAACATGTACCCTTTCGTAACAACCAGTGTGCTTGGGTCACTGATGAGAACCAGGAGGTCACAGATCATAGAATTATAACCCCTTGCCGATCATTAGAAGTCATGGCTCCATAAATTCCCCCCAATAATAACCTGGGCAAGGTTGCAGCAGAAGACGGCAGAACTAACGTAACTTCTCCCTCTTTAAGGGCAAACTTTTTTTGCAGAAGGGACATGGAGATGGTAGATTCCCCTCTATATATTTGCAAACGCGGAGACTGCAAATTTCAATGGACTGCCTCATTTCCTTGACTGGTGCCTTCCAGACATGATGGATTACAAGCCCCATCATCCAGCAAGATGCTTTGAGGGTGGTGGTGGCTGGGAATGATGGGAACTGTGGACAAACACATCTGAGAGTGGTACTGGCTTAGGGAAGGATGGACTGAGTTAATTAAAAAACATTTGCCAATTAAAAAAGGGAGATCTGATTAAACAGGGAGCAAATTTTAAGAGAGTTACTGCTTGGACATGGGTATAAAGCTTCTGATGGAAGGAACTGTCTTAAAAGAGGGATGCTCCCTTTTCTTTTCCAAAGAGGGGGAGGCTTCTTGTAAGATAAATGCTTCTACTGGTAGTGCACTCTTGGAGGACAGATCCTAGCTGAGCAGTGGAGCATAGGGCATTTCCACACTACACTGTTATAGCGCTATTATTCCACTTTCAACCTTTGTAGTTTCCTGAGGCCCAAGAGCTCTCTGGCTGAGAGTTCTAAAGGCCCCTCCCTAAACTGCAGACCCCAGGATTCCACAGGATGTTGAAAGTGGAATAATAGCACTATAACAGTGTAGTGTGGAAATGGCCCTTGTGCTCAAAAGATCCGTGGTTTAACCCATGGGATGCCCAGGGAAGGATTTTCTGTGAAACCCTAGAGAACAGGTCACCATAGATTAGGGGCAGGGACATAGTTTGCATTCAATTAGCTCAGCAGGTGGGGAGAGAAGGGGGCAGTGGAATCTTGCCCTTCCCGCTAGGCTCAAGGCAAAAGCAAACGGCCGCAGCCTCTTGTGGCTTCTTCCTCATTAATAACAGGGTTTGGGTCTGTGACTCAGTCCTTGCAGGATTCTGCCTGCTGGGATCCTTGCCTTGACCCTGTTCTTTGCAGAATCCTGCCTGTAGCTCAGACCCAGCTGGTTGCCCAGATGCAGGTCAGCTAGAGCAACCAGCAGCCAGCTACATAAGGACTGGGGTTGCTCTGCAGCTTTTGCCACGGCAACGTGGTCTCCAGTGCTACTTCTCCTGATCCTCTGGAGTAGCTGATCCATGGACTGGACTGGACTTTGGTCTATTCTCTGGACCTGCCTCTACCTCTGTGGACTCTGGGCTTCTACTGTCTTGACTTCTTGTGATATGATGACCTTCTGCCTGTCTCTTGGACCTGCTTCTTGCCTTTGCCCACCTGGACTCTTGCTACCTGGAGGACTACTCCTTGGACTCTTGTTATGCCTTGACCCTCGGCTTCTTGACCCAGCACCCGACCCTTGGCCCAGCCTCAGCGCCTGTACCGGTCAGCCTTTGCCACCCACGCCTCGGACCCTGACATTGACCGTACTCTGATGCTGCTTGGCCACGTGCATTCCCAGTTTTCCTCTGTGAAATGTCAGAGGATAGGCAGCTTCCTTAGTCTGATGGTTCGTTGAGGCCTCCTCCTGCTTTTGAGAGCAGCAGCCACAGCCTCAGCTGAAACTGTCTGGGCACACCAGACTCCATCACCCACGGCAATGGCTTTCATCAGGAAAAGGGTGAAATCTTACAGCCAGGCGCCTTTTGTACGGGTGTGTAAAACAAGCACTATAAGGGCGATAATCATGACTCATCACCCCCGTAGTCATTAGCGAATATTCTATTTTCTGTCAATAAACGGAATTTAAGCACTTAGTAGCTAAGCTTCTTAAAATTCATAGCTGATGAGGGAGCAATTAGGAGAGGATTTTAATGAATACCCATAAACTCTGACAGCGTCTGCCAGGGAAGAAAGCTTCATCTCTTGCTCGCTTAGCTGACTCTTTTTTTTTTTTTGGTCCTTTAATTTGGAATATTGTTCCGACGGATAAACGGCAATGAAACGCCATTAAAGAGAAAACCCTTATCTTTCGGGCTAATTACGTTAATCTTTCACCCGTTATCGCGCTTTATCAGAGGACTGGCAAAGAGGCGCAGCAGTGGTTCGGAACTGGGAGGGCTGGAGGGATGTCCAGGGTAGAAAACCGGACTCAGAGGGCGGGCGGGCGGATGAGGGAGACCTGGGTTTGAATCCTCGCTCAGCCGGACTCTAAGAAGTCTTGCCATGAGCTCCTTGGAGAAAAGACACAAGACAGAGATAAAAAAATTGAAAAGTAAATAAGTAATTAGAGTTGTTGGTGGCACAGGCAAGGCTGTCTATTTGGCCAGCAGCTGCTGTCTAGAACAGTTTGTGCCATCTAATAACTGCTCTCTGGTTTAGGTAACCGAGCCCTATTAGCCAAGATTCTTTTAAAACCACAGTTGTCTGGGACAGAACACAGAATATGTATGAGCAAAGCCAAAAAAACCCCCACACCAACCAGCAAAGAACAATTTTTGGAACTGTTTCACTTTGCATCTCATGCTTAAGGGGAAAAACAAGAGCAAAGCTGACCCTTGCCACGTCTAGAAATGCGACCGGTGCCTTCAGAACACGTTGGGGGCACAGCTGACAATGTGACCAGGAGTACCACTTCCTCACGCTATTCCCTCTTTACCTTGGGGAAGAATCTCATGGCACGTATGACTTTTGGGCGACCTTGACTTGTCTGGCATTTCCCCAACCTTGCAGGTTTTGCATGCATCAGATGAAAAAGATCCTGGTGGAGAAGATGGGCTGTCTGACTCTCAGCCACACCTGTGTTTCTCAGCTGCCGGGCGCGTCATTCGGGCTCTGACACGTCACACCTCACCTGCGCTTGTGAGGTGTTCTTCTCCCCCATCCCGGTACATGAAAACAAATTTCGGATGGCTGCAAACCCTTTGTTTCTGAAGCCCCTTGCCTGCCCAAGACCTCTGCATGCCACACGGTAAAGCCAGGTGGGGATTTGATTCAAAGGGACAATTGACTTTTTGCCTTGTGTCTCTTTCCGGGTGGTGGAGCAGAGAGAGGCAGGCATGGGTACACTCCAAAGCCATCTGGGGCACCGGCTGACCTTTCGCTGGCCTTGATTTGTAATCAACAATTTTGTGAATTTCAAATCACATCAGAATCACAGTGTGTAAAAAACTGTCAGTTTACCAACCATTAGACATGCAGTAAGCTGTCCTCGGGGGGAATTCTAGATACCATGATATTCACCCCTCCAGACTGAATTTTCCACGTGCGAGAAAGCCAGAAACCTTGAGAGAGGCTCGGAAACATTCAACTGTATAAATCCTTGGTCAGGTGATGTTTTCCCAGATGCTGAAGAGGAGATGAAAGGAATATGTGAGTCTCCTTTTGTTTGGTTTTAAATGGCATCTGATCTATGGTGTTGACAAAGTCAACCCATTAGTATTTTTTAATACAGGCCAGCATGCCATTAGAAAAAGTGGCTCAAAGTCTTAAGAGACCCATGGAGCTTGCTTTGGGTCAAACACAAGAAGAGGCTGTAATGTCAAGGAGGTCAGGACTGGATAATTTTTATGGGAGGAGAGATTTTGGTTCAATATTATGAGAAAAGGTCTTGGTACTATGAAGGATTTGACAATGGAACCAGTTAGTTAGTGCTCTCTCTTTCCCTGGGGGTCTTCAAGAAGAGATTGGGTCGACATCTCTTGTTGCTCGAAACCATTCACTGTGGATTCTTGGACTGGGAGAGACTGGGTTAGATAACCCTTGGGGTACCTTGGGATTCCTTCCTTCCAAAAATATTTGAGGATCTTCTAGCTGTGGTGTTTCTGCCATGAGCAAGGCCTTGGGCTACATCAGAGGGTGGGAAAATTGGTCCACAAGACATAGGGACCCCAATGTCTCCCTATGTTGAAAAATATCTCAGACCTTCCCACATAGGTATGTGTGTAAAAATAATAGTATTATTTGTTTTTTGTCCACCTCTCCCTATGGATCAAGGTGGGGAGCAATCATTGAATAAACACACAACACCCATGTGCGTGTGTTTGTGTGTATGGATGGATTGATGATGATGATTATTATAACAACAACATTTTTATTTCTTACACACCTCTCCCCAAGGCTCAAGGCGAGGTACAATATAAATTAAAACACAACTAAGAGCACATTGTAGATTAAAATACACTAAAAACACATAAAACCGTTTAAAATACCATCAGTTTAAAATTCATAGTTAAAAAGTGACTGGGAAGAGATAGGCTTTTAGTACTTTTAAAAATCTGGACAGCATATTTTGCTGTTGAATCTCTTCCAACAGGTCATTCCACAGTCTAGGGGGAGATAAATATGAAAGATAGATGTGTGCCTTCAATTCATTTCAAAATTATGGAGACTGTAAAGTGAACCTACTATGGGTTTGTCATTGCCTTCCTCTGAGGCTGAGAGATTGTGGCTTGCCCACTCAGTGGGTTCCCTTGGCTAAGTAGTGTTTCATCCGTGGTTTCCTGAAGTCCTACTCCAACACTCCAACCCCTCTCCCTCTCCTCCTCGCTCTCTCTTTCTCTCTCTCTTTCTCCTTGCCTCTCTCCCTGCTTTAGGGTATTTAGGCCAGTAAAACAAATGCTAGAGCCACGTAGTGTTGTAGTATGAGCATTGGACTACAATCCTGGAGAGCAGGGCTCAGCCGCGGAAAACCCACTGGGCGCACCACACATTCTCAGCTCCACAAAGCCCTGTGATGGGTTTGCCTTGGGGTTGCCATATGTTGGAGAGGACTTGAAGGCACACAAACAACAAAACAAATGCTGGTTGAAAATTAGAAATTTGACAGAAAAAATAATAATAATGCCTTTGCTCAAGAATGGGATTAGTGTGCTCCGGGGGCCACATGAAGCCCATAAAGAGCCTCTGGTGGAATTACCGCGCCTACAGACCATGGAGGGGGGGAGAGAAAGAGAGGAGAAGAGGGGAGCCAGTGATGGCCAGTGGCTCTGATGTCAGTTGGGTGGTGATTCCATTTTATGGTTTACCTCAGGCTTTAAGGGAACTGTCCAAAGTGCTGAACCCAAAGTTTCAGCACTTTGGAGAGCTCCTTTAAACCTCTCCAAAACCTCCGAAACCTCTCCAAAATCAGCTAACTTGGAAGCTATGCATTGCAACCAAGGAGGGCTGACGTTCCCTTTCTTTGCCCTGCTGTTTGCTTGCCTGCTGAAAGATGTCAGCTGGATGGGGGTCCCCGGGGGATTGGTAGTAAACTCGTTGGGGCATATGTCTCAGTAACGGCAGGGCTGATGGTCTGGGCCTCTGGTGTGTGCCACCCTTGCCTTCAGACTTCAGTTCCTACATATCCAGAACAGGGTTGGGCAGCCATGGACACATGGGCCCCTGCCCACCTCCTTGCCCCTCCTCTGGCTGCCCTACTGGACATCCTAGAAAGGCCCCATGCTTTCAAGATACAAAGGCCCTATACAAGTCTGTGCAAAATTTGTTGCATACCTCAATACCTTCTGAAATTAGGTTGGTGGGTAGACATAACAGGTTTTTTTCTGTAGTAGTGCCTCAGCTGTGGAATTCCCTATGAAAGGGAGTTTGGCTGTTCTCATCTCTTTTGATAGGCAACCAAAACAGTGTTGTTCCACATGGCCTTTAATGGCTGAAATGCACACCTGTTTCTGTCAATTGGGGCCATTTCCACACTACACTGTTATGACTCTCTTATTCTACATTCAACGTCCTGTGGACTCCTGGGTTTTGTAGTTTAGGGAGGGTCCTTTCGAATTCTCAGCCGGAGAGCTCTTTGACCTCTGGAAACTAGAAACCCCAGAATTCCACAGGAGGTTGAGAGTGGATTAATAGCACTATAACAGTGTGAGGCAGAAATGGTCAAAGTCTTTGATAGCAAAGAGACTTTTTTACCAAGGCTTTTTACACCTGCCCAGTCCCCCTTTTTCCTTATTCTTTGTATAGATGGAAGGTTTTTAACAGCAGCCTCATTTTAAGTAATTTGGAGTAAGGACTAGAGTTGAAGAAATGGAATAAAAGGTGTAAGAAATCTATGAAATATATATAGTTGAAAGAAGGAAATAACAGATAAGATAGCAGGGTACCCTGAGTTTCAGAAGCGGGGAGGGAAAGGAAGAGGTAGATCTTGCACTGGAGGATTTTAGGTGGTGGGAATTGATAAGATTGTATGTAGGATCTAGTATATATATATGTAAGTGATGTCTTTGTAACTTTGATATTTTTTATGAAAGGGAGGGTTTGCACTGGGGGGATTTGGGTGGTGGGAAATAGTAGGATCTACTATATGTATATATGTTTGTAATTTTTATACTTTTTTTCAATAAAAAATTAATAATAATAATAAAAAATAATAGCAGCCTCATTGGGTTTGGAGAAACATACACCTTTGAGGTCAGGTTACAGAGCTAGTGTGGTATAGTGGTTTGAACATCAGATTACGAGCCTGGAGACCAAGGTTCCATTTTCTTCTTGGTCATGGAAACCCACTGGCTGACCTCGGGCATGTCACACACTCTCAGCCCCAGGAAGACTCATGATAGTTCACCTTAGGGTTGCCATAAATCAGAAATTACTCGAAGGCGCACAACAAGAACAATACAGCAGTGCTTCTGCAGTAAGCAATGCAATAAAGCTTGAAATGGAAAAGACTGGGATTGTATTCTAGCCGATCCTACTTTTTCTGTGTGTGACTGCCTGCAACGGTCAAGTTAAACAGCAGCTGCCTCCAGAATCCCTTTCTGTGCATGTGTGAACAGCAGCAAAATAGGGAGAAAATGGAGAAGGAGGTAAGCCTGACTCAGCAGCTACTCTTGGAAATCTTGAGAAACGTGGAGGGTAGTTCAAGGGGAAAAAAATTATCCCTGCATTTTGGAAGAAGCTTTTAGTTTATCAGTTCAAAATCTTTCTGTGTTCTTACACAAGGCTTACCTGACCTGCTTTTTTTTCATTGCACACATGCATTTTGTTCCTTTTGAAGAAAAGGTTTGCTGAACTATGCTGAATAGCTCTTCCATTTTGTGGTGTAGGAACTTATCTCATTTCTTTCATATTATATCTAATTCTGATACCAATTTTTCTGCTGAAGAAATAACGTCCAGAAGCACATCCACTTTGTTAACAGAGGTATACCTGTGGTGATGACTGTGTCCTTAGTAGCTACTGTGCTTCTCTTGCATACGTTAGAGTTTTGCACACCAAAGTCACAGATTGCCTTGCATGGCTACTGAGCTCCATTATTTCTAGTTCCTGTCTTTATCTCCATGGACATAGGCGTTGGCTGCTAACGGAAGAGAACAATTCATGCCAATGAAGCCAGCTCTGGTCCGAGAAAGCTTTATGACACAGAAAACGTGTTAGTCTTTAAGCTGCCATCAGATTCTCTGTTGTTTTCGCCAGAAATGGCCCTTGGGGAGCTCTGAGTTGGTAGAGAAACCCCACGACCTCCCTCGTTAGGAGATGCTGCTCTTCCCGGGCAATTTCCCCGCAAAAGGAAAATCAATTTGCTTACTCTTGGCCAGGTCTCTCCGGACTCCAGTGATCTCCCAAAGCCACAGAAATATTGACTCCCTGGTTGCCGATCCGTTATGAGATTCTAGAGACTTTTAGCTACCTGCTGATTGGCAAGCCATGGGTGGGAGGCAAAGTGTCAGGAGGACAAAGTCCAATACCTTGTTCCTTTGGCAGATTTCTTGGGTGGGGAAGAAGCATGAAAGGTTGAAGGAAAAGGGCTGGAATCTTAGGGGCCTTTTGGGTGCCTGCCCCTAGACTCTGGAACTTCCTAGAATGGGCCCCTCCAATGGCGTATCTACAGGGAAGGGGGCAAAATGAAGCCAGTGTGGTGAGCTGGTCTGCATGTTTGACTTTAACCTGGGAGATCTGGGGTTGATTCCCTGCTCAGGCATGGAAAACCCAGTTAATATACTGATTTCCAGAATGGAAATGTATGAATGTACCTGCCTTCTCTTCCCTGTTTTAGTAATTGTATGTGCATGCACACTACTGGAAATATCATAGAATCATATTGCTGGAAGAGACCACAGCGGTCTCTTCCATCAAGTCCCACCCCATTCTGCCATGCAGGAATACACAACCAAAGTACTCCTGACAGATGGCCATCCAGCCTCTGTTTAAAAACCTCCAAAGAAGGAGACTCCACCACACTCTGAGGCAGTATATTCCACTGTCGAACGGCTCTTACTGCCAGAAATTCTTCCTGATGTTTAGGCGGAATCTCTTTTCCTGTTGTTTGAATCCATGTCCTAGTCCCAGCAGAAAACAAGTCCTGTCCCTCCTCGACATGACCTCCCTTCAAGTATTTAAACATGGCTATCCTGTCCCCTCTTAACCTTCTCTTCTGCAGACTAAAACTACCCACCTCCCTCAGTCGCTCCTCATAGGGCTTCATGGCTTCCAGACCCTTCACCATTTTGGTTACCCTCCTCTGGACATGTTCCAGCTTGTCCATATCCTTCTTGAATTGTGGTGCCCAGAACTGGACACAGGATTCCAGGTGACCATACTCCCTGTAAGCAGCCAGTGTGGTTAGAGCATTGGACTACGATCCTGGAAACCAGGGTTTGATTCCCTGCTCAGCCAAAGAAACCTTCTGGGTGACCTTGGGTATGTCACACACTCTCAGCACCAGAAAACCTCATGAAAGTTTCACCTTAGAGTCACTATCAGTCAGGAACCAACTTGAAGGCACCCAACAACATCAATGCCCTCATTTCCTGCACCCCCAGCTACACCTCCTGTCCCCCTTTTTGCTGTATTTCTGCTAGCAGGCTTTTGAGCACTGAAGTTTGTTAAAGAAAGAGATTTTTAGGAGGTTCCTGTGCTATTACTTCAATCCTGTTGTTCTTTTAAATGGGCTTTCATCATTTTTGAATTGAAAGTTTTAAAATGTTTTTAAATCTCATTGGTAGTTAAATTGACTTGATTGTTCAGTTTGTGTTTCAACTTTTGTATGCCATGATTTTTTAAACTGTTTTTTTAAAGTACCGGAAGCCGCTTTGAGTTCTTCCCAGCAAGAAAGGGCAACTGAGACTTCCATGGGTGGGAGTCCCACAGTGGCCATTTCCGCACTAGGCTGTTATAGTGCTATATTCCACTTTCACCATCCTATGGAATCCTGGGGTTTGCAGTTTAGGGAGGGGCCTTTGAGGATGGCCTTTGAGAATGGCCTTTGAGGCCTCTCCCTAAATTGCAAACCCCAGGATTCCATAGGATGGTGAAAGTGGAATAATAGCACTATGACAGGCTAGTGCGGAAATGGCCAGTGTAGGGGAAGCTACCAAGAGGACCCTGTCTTTATTAGTGTACCTGTGATGGTAGTTGCACATGCAGAAAGCCCTCCCCCAGAGATTTTAAGGTTCAGGTAGGCTGATAGATATATATAGAGAAATAATCTTTCTCATAGCCTGAAAGACTAATGCTTAATTTATACTTATCTGTGTTTTCAAGCTTTAGGATTGCTTTGCATGCATTTTCTGGGTATAATATATGGCCACTCTCCAAGGGCCGTGCTTCTGCGGGATGTCATTGCTTCCATCAGAAATGGCAATACGTCCTCCCTGCTGCTTCTGCAGCCTCCAAGTGTACTTAAACATCTATCTCAAAAGTCTGGGAATAATTTTGAAGAGGGTTTGGGGGCCACCCAGAGCTGCAGTCAAAGGGGGAAGGAAACACAGGCCTTACTCTGTCTGAACTCTTTACTGAAGTACATCATTGGATTTTGGCTCTTTTAAGAACCCTGCAAGTAAGGCAAATCAGCACAATTATCTCCCCATATCGCAGATGTACAAACTGAGTCTGGGAGTGATTTGATTTATCTGAGGCTGGTGGCAACTGTTGGCTTCCACATCCGAGGGGAGATAGATCTGTTCCAGGTTTTCTTCTGGACTTTAGCGGAGCTATCCAAAGTGCTGAATCTATTTGAAAGGAAGGGAATTTTGTCCCCAATGCGGCTCCTTCAAAGTTCAGAGTAAAACACAAAGTGGACCCACTGCTCTACAAATCACCAGCTGCCATGGCCTGGAGTACACGCCTGTGTTTGGTAGCAGACATAAGATCTGAACCCAGGACTTCTGAATTTGCAGTTCAGTCCCGGAGCGGTTATACTGTACCAATGATGAAGATGATCAGGGTGACAGAAGATGGGATCACAATGAAGCAACAAACGGTGCACAGTTACAAAAGTCGCACCGCTTGGAATGTGCTGCTCTCTCTGACGATATCTCACCAATTACAGAATATCAATCCTCGATGGTCCAAGACTAGTCAGGAGTGATGATCGTGAGAATAATTGCTACAAATTCAAAACGATGATGAAGATAATGAGGATGCCAAATAAAAATAATCGTAATTATGATAACGCACAAGCCTTTTCTGTCTGCGCTCCTCTCTTTTTTCTCCATAAAGAGAGGGGGGAAATGGGGGGAGAAAAAAAAAGTTTTGTCAGCACTCCTGTCTCTTTTGTTGTTTTCTGTTTCTCAGAAGTCTTTGCGGCTTTTATCCTAATCCCAGTCATGCGTGAGGGAGCGGTTGTGCTCCCGTTGTTTGTCTGTTCTGCTGGTTTTGAATCGGCAGGACTCCTCCTTTGTTCCCTTTATTTTCCGAACACAGAAAAGGTAAAAGAGTAGGCACAGCGACTGAAACTCTTCAGAAGAGTAACCTTCGAGAGTTACTTAGATTTCATTCATTTTTGCCATGTTGGTAATTATGAAGGGGGCCATGGCAATTATCAAAGAAAGAAAGAGGGAGAGAGGGAGGCCTGGGAGGGAGGGAGGGAGGGAGGGAGGGAGGGAGGGAGGGAGGGAAGGAGAGCCGGCCAGGAGTTTGCTTAAACTTTTAAAAAACTTCAGAGCATATAATTGAAGAAACAAACAAACACGCCGGTGAACTTTTGAGCGAAGGCGAGCGCACAAGCCGGGCCAATGTGTCCCATTTTATCCTCCACCGCTCCTTCCCTATTGTTTTTCAGCAGCTTAACCTGCTTGCCTGGAAAGGTGTTTGCAAGCTGGTTTGTTTTCCCGTTTTGCAACATCACCTCTAACCAAGAATGGGTTGCTACAGCTTAGGTTGCAGGCCGGTTTATCCGACAGCATCTTCCGAAGGCCCTCCCGTCCGGGTGCACCTGATGCTGTGGAAGCATTTAACGTGCTAATACCAAATTACATCCAACACCGACAGCTGTCTCTTTCATCTTTGGAGGGGAAAGAATCGAAACACCAAAACAAACAAACCCAAATCTTTTATAATTTTGGGGTTTTTTTCCCCACTCGGCATCCCGCCTCTGCCACCGCCGTGTGCTTATTCCCGCGTTGCCATGGAGATGTTACAGGCTCGAAAATTTTTCACAGGCTCTTAACTATGAAGTTTCCCTCCTCCTGAAGGAAGGAATTTTTTTTTCTAAAGTGTTTTGATTAATTTCACCCTTTTCCCTTGCAACTTCCCCCCCCTTCTCTTTTGCACTTAAACCGTTTTGCACTGTTGTGTGCGCCTCCGCTCCCTTGATTTATGGCGTAAGTTGAAATAGATTTCCAAATCCTTCTTCTTCTTTTTTTTCCTGGTGCAAAGGGGGGGGGATGAAGGAGAAGAAGGAGGAGAAAGGGGGAAAAGGAACCCCTCTAAACCCTAGCAAGTCAAGCTCAAAGGCTTGGTTATTGTTGCTGGCTGAATTTCTCCTCTCTGTGGTTGTCGGGCCTAATTCAAAGTAATTCAGGACACTCAGTGGGGGCAGCGCGGAGCGCCACAGGAAATTATGATAGCAAAAGTCTTCCTGTAGCGTTGTGAGCCAGGCACTACAAAGTGCCTTGGGCCGCGCTTACCTGAATAGGGTTGAATTAGACCAGACAACCGCATCATCCCATTTCTTAATCTATTAGAGTGATATACAAGTGGCAATTGTTGATTGGGAAAGTGGGATTAAGGAGTTCTTCGAGTGAATTGGTTTTTTTGTGCATGCAAGAACAAAAAGAAGAAGAAGAAGAAGAAGAAAGGGTGGGGAAAAGAAAAAGGGAGGCTTCGTTTTATTTTTATTTTTGAGACGCGCAGCCAGGAAATTTTCGTGAATGAGCTCCAGTCCAAATCTGAGAATTAAAGCCATCATCAGAAGGGTGGCTTTTTTAAAAACCCTGTTCTTTGTCCCACGAGACACGCAGGTGAGAAACAGGAGCAGAGAGAGAAGAAATAATGAGAAAAGTTTGAAAATTAAAAAAAAAAAGGAAACCTGTGGAGAGGAACCCTAATATAGCTTTTTGGGAGCCACGAGGGTTGGCAGAACTCTTGCATTCTTGTGATTTCCAACAGATCTCAGTCTTTCCTGGTATGGTGGAAGACAGAGGGAAGTGTTCCTCTCTTTAGCTTTTTCCTCTGTTTGGAATTGCTTGGATTTATTTAACACAAGGAGGAGGAAGAAATTCTAGAGGGAGTGGATCTCAAATCTCATCTGGAATTCCAGCTTACGGGGTGTGGTGGGAATAATGGAACAAATCAATTATTGGGACAGATAATGGAACAGCCCTGAACTTTGCTGTCTGACAATGAGATGAAAGTGGCATTTCAACTTGTCAAACAGGAAAAAGTGATGTGCACATTTTTACTTTCAGAATGGAACCTTCCATAATGTACCAGTACTGGGTAATTGATAAAGATCCTGACCTTTTTTCCAGACCTTCTTTCTTTTGCAACATATAGAGCTGTTGTGATGCTATGATTTGGGTGTTGGACGACAGCTCTGGAGACCAGGGTTTGAATCCCTGCTCAGCCATGGAAACCCACTGGTGACCTTGGGCAAGTCAAACTTTCTCAGTCTCAGAAGAGGGCAAAGGCAAATCTCCCCTGAACAAATCTTGCCAAGAAAATCTCCTCGTAGGTTGTCTTTAGGTAAGTCAGAAACGACCGGAAGGCACACAACAACAATAACAACATGAGAGCATATGGCCTGAGGTTCCAGAATGAGCTGATTGTAGCTTGGATCACACCTCTTATACTTCCTTTCCACTGACGTTGGTCTGCTCCTTCTCCAAAGCAGACTGTTCAAAGCTCAATTCATTGGATTTGTTTAGAACCATGGAATCACTGAGTTGGAAGAGGGATCCTAAGGGAACCTAGTTCAACCTTCTGCCAGATCCGAAGTCTACTGCTAAAGTAACCCAATGGGGTGACATGTCAACCTGTGTTAAAGAAAAAGCCTCCAATGAAGTCTCCAATCACTTCCCACAGCTGTCTGTTCCACTGTCAAACAACTCTTACCATCTTACCATTAGGAAGGTCTTCCTAATGTTGAAACACGTGGAAACACCACTAAAGAGATGGCTTTGGAAACTTGCTTATTCCTACCACCTTATCCCTGAGGTTGCTCTCCTTCAAAACAGGAGTGAGTGGTCCACTGTTGCCAAGTCTTCTTGAGAGCCAGAGGAACTTATGGGAGGTCCAACAGACATGGGAATCATAACCAGAGATAGCAGACAACACCAAGGTGATTCTTGCTCATGCAAAAGAACCCAGAATTGTTTATGTCCCAATCGAGCAGGGTCTTTTCGTTTCCGGCTGGCCCCTCCCGAAACTGCAAGCCCTAGGATTCCATAGGATGTTGAAAGTGGAATCATAGCACTATAACAGTCTCATGCAGAAATGGCCTCAGACTGCAAATACAATGACCAGTACCTGGCTAACAAGCTGTTATAAACTTTGTACATGGCTGCTGATAAAAGACTCTAATTAAAAAGCTGCAAACCTTGGCTGGCTCCTGGCACAGGACACTTTGTAAGATCTGTCCAACATGGGCAATCTCAGACCCCATCTCCCCACTCTCTTAATCCTCAGCTCTATGAAAGGGAAACATATATATTCCCATGAGGTAGGTCACATCCTAAAGACAAAACATATAGCCATTCTTTGGCACTGTCACCTATGGGAGATGTTTGCATGGGTTGAAGACTTTTCTTCACCCCATTTGCTTTTGTCCTCAAGGCTGTTATGAAACCTGTCTGCTTTCTGAAGCATTTCTCTTAGGATGTTGTGGAACTTTGCTTCTGTAGGTTAACCAATGCGCACGTTGTAAGGTCTGTCCTGTGCACATGTATAAGTACTTTGAAGTCCCATAAGACCTACGCCAGCTCCATAAATCTCATAGGACTTTCTTCAGCAAGGGAGGCTCAGAGGTGGTTTTGTCAGTTCCTTCCTCTGAAATAGAGCCACCAGCGCCTGGTATTCTTTGGCAGATCATTAAATTGGTTGCTTGGTTGATTTTTGGGACTTGGAAGAAAAAAAATATGGTTCTTTAGCAATAAATAGCTTGGACTGTTGATCTGGCCTTGTCCTCAGGGTGGCAGCACGTCCAGTAAGAATGGTGAAAAACAGGAGAGCAATACAGATTCACTTCTAGAAACAAGAATTTCCATTTTATTAAATAACCAATTTGTTTCTTTCAAAAAAGCAATTCAGTATTAATTCGGGGCCTTCAGACATTTAGACATCTGTTAGATTAAAAGGATTATGCACAGCCAAAAAAGGAAATTCTTATTTAAATGGGTGGCACATTTTTTTTAAAAAACTACACACATAAGAGACCAAAAAGATTAATTAATTAATTAATTAATTAATTGCTTATTTCATTGGTTATTTGGTTTTATATCCTGCCTTTCTTCCAAGGCTGAGATTCAAGGATGCTTGCGATGAATTAATGGAAAGGGTACAGATGGCAACACAAAAGAGTGATATTAAGACACAGTAAAACAATTGTAAAGTTAAAACAGGATCAGATTAAAAGCAATTTAAGCACAGCAGCGAAAAAGTGGTCCATGTATTCATCAAAATTTCCCTTTTTAAAAATAACTGCTTATAAAAAGCCAATGAGCAGTGACCATCTTAGAAGAGGAGAAGACTTCTTCCAAAATGGCACTGGTGGAGATTTGTTTTGTTTTTTTGTGCTTTCAAGTCATTTCTGACTTATGATGACCCTCTGATGATCCTATCACCAGGTTTTCTTGGAAACATTTTTTCAGAGGGGGTTTGCCATGGCCTTCCCCTGAGGCTGAGAGAGTGTGACAGTGGGGCTATGGAGGTACAATCCTATTAAACTCAAGAATTCCATAAAAAAAAAAATTAGACACATGCAATCTTAGCGGCGATTTAACTCATTAATCAATTGATATTCCAGACTAAATTCACATTATTAGCTGATTAATTTGAATCAATGCATTTGATTAATTTGCTTCACCAGGTGACAACCCAAGGCTGGCAATACCTTCTGCACCTGTGAAAAGAAAAAAGTTAAGAGAAGAATTATTCTGAACAGTGTTTCTGCTGGGATTTTGAAATTCCTCGATGACTTCTTTGCAAGTCTGTATTCTTTGTTTGCTGCATTCTCTCTCTCTCTCTCTCTCTCTCTCTCACACACACACACACACACACTTTTGGCATCAACTTGAAACATAATTTAGTAGAAAGCATAATTTCTGCAATGGCTGGATTTCTGTGCAAACATCCAAGGGAATAAGCATCAGTTGAACTAAGTGTGACTTACTTCTGAGTCAACATGCTCCACCAAAACCAAATGAATAGGTCTGAGTTGCAAATAAATCCTGCCAATTTCAGTTGCTTTGGGCTAGATTGTACTCCTTTTCTTGTGAACGTTGCTGCAGTTGACAAGTCAGGATTGTTTGCATGCAAACTTTCCCCACTGGTGCAGCAGAATCTTTTAAATGTAAGTCTCCTTGTGGAGCTGGAGGAGATGCTATCAGTGGGTATAATGGTAAGGAAAGGCAACAGTACTTTTACAAATTGTCATGGGAGACATGAGAGACAGTCATAAGGGCTTGCAGTGTATGCATTCACCGCTTCTTTCAGAGTTTGCAAAGCTACTCTTTAAAAGTAACTCATGCTCATCAGTCCACAGTGTTTTTTTAAACGAAGTAATATATTGTTGTTACTGATTAGGAAGTCTGGAGAAAGTAGCATGAGATTGCTTGTTACGTTTTATTACTTTTCATTCTTTTTGAGAAACAAAACTCTCAGGATTGGTACGTTAACAGCACAAAGCATGATTGATTCCACTTAAAATGTCTCCAAAATACCCTTTAGAAGTAGCTTGGAAAAGTAACCAGAATACATTACTCTATGTTCCCTCAAAAGTAATTCCATTCATGCTAATTATGTTACTATTGAAATATAGCTTGCTTGTGGGCTTGTTAGCACGAAAAGGCAACTTGTTACAGGCAACTTTGTTATTTGTAGCTGAATAACTGTTTTCTTTTGTCCTGCTACTGTTTTCAGGCAAGAAGAGGTTGCATATTTTTGAAATGCAGCAAAATGCCAGGAAAAACAGTTCAGCTGGGGATGATAGCAGGTGAGGAAAAAAAAAGAACTCATATGCACCCTAGAATTAGTGAAATGACACCACTTCGGCCATATGGTTCCAAAAGGGGAACAATCTGTCTTGGAACCAAGAATGGAACACAGATTTTGATTATCAGCCCCCTTTGTGATAACAATGTGTGCTACAGACAGTTTAAAAAAAAAAAATCCAGGATGCAAAAAGCAGCAATATATTTACTGGACCAACTCCAAAGCACAAATACATTGTGCAGACTTTCAGAGCTTCACTGGCTTCTTCATCAGTGTTAAAGATGTTTTTAAAAAATCACACAGGAGGAGAAAGGTGATGATGTTAGAGTCACCGGCCTCCGTTTTGTGTTACATGTTGCTCTCTTGTCAGCTAAGATGGTATTAAGGGAATCTCAACGCAAGTGAAGACTGCTCCCCTTCTTGGCCAGCTGAAGACTAGAGACAAAGGGCAATGAAAGACAGATAATAATATTTCATTAACAACAGAAAAGCCAGTTCCCTTGAGAGCCAAAGAAAGGATGATCCATAGGAACGGAGCCAGTGAAGCTTTGAAAGTGTGCATGATGTATTTTACACTTTGAAAGTGGCCCAAGCAAACTGCTTTGTGTATTTTGGGTTCTGTTGTGTTTTGCAGCAGAGCCAGCATGACTACGCTTGAGTTTGTTTCCTGGACTATTCCAGGGCACAGTTGGGGGATTTGCATGGAGAAATGGACACACAAGATGGGTAGTTCTTAATTCTTCTACTATACCATTCTGCCCTTTAGATTTTGTTCTTCCTTTAGGTGCTCCCAGCTGTTTTAAACCCTTGCTCTTGGTGGACTCCAACACCAGCCTGCTTGGAAAACTACTTGTAGAAAAGAACTGGTTGGTGTGGAAGGGGTTAAGCCCCTTTCTCTTCCACCTTGGGCTTCTACACACTGGAAAATTATAGCACTATGGTTCTGCCTTAACACCTATGTTTTCATCCCATGGAATCCTGGCATTTGCACTTGTGGGATGGTCCCATTTGATCTTCGAAGCTAAACAAGGTCAGGCCTGGTTAGTCGTTGGATGGGGTTCCACCAAGGAATACCAGGTGATGTTGGCTAAATTTCAGAGGAAGGCAAGGATAAACCTCTGTGTGTTTTTGCCCAAGGTAAACCCAGTGAAATTAATGGGGTTGCCGTTGGTGGCTTAAAGGTGTCTCTACGCTTAGAATTCTCATCCAGAGAGCTCTGGTACCTCTAGGATGTTACACAGCAGTTAAAATGAAAACATAGTGCTGTCATTGTGTGCTCATTGTTTGGTACGAAGGGTTTCCTCTCCAACTGTTTTGTAACCTAGGCCTCCATGGTTTCCTTACCAATGTTTGCTGAGATGGACACAGTCTTTTTCTGGGTCTTTTGGGGGACACTAGTGTTGATGTTGCTGGGGTTAGGCGAAGAATCCCTCTCTCACTTTAGAGAGCAACGTGGCCCCCTGCCCAACAGAAAATAAAAACCTGCTTCAGAAAAATGTTTAGGGAAGAATTCACAGACAGGGTGCTGTTTTCTTAGCTCCCCCAGTTGCGGCTGTGCATCCGATATTTTAATTTCCTAGGCCGGCATGAGGTTTTGGCACGGCGCTTTTGTAATGGGGCGCCATCAATTATGTCCCTAAGACATTAATTTACTTTTCAGATTCCTCCCTGCCCTCCCCTCTGCCCCCTCCTTTCCGCCGACTGATGTGGCCCCTCTTTCCTCCCCTTGACTGTTCTGACTTTGAACAGGTTTAATTCAGCTGCTGTCTGCTAAGCCCTGCAGAAAAGAACAATGCTTTCCGATCTGCCTTTTATGGTTTATTGGAAACTGGTGGTCCGCACTGCAGCTTTGGCCGGTGATTAACCAGAGTGAAAACAAACTACACAAGGCTAAGTTGATGTTGGAGAAGGACTGAGCTCACTTCATTAAGGCCTTAAGAGGGGCTTCTTTTCTTCTCCGGCACTTGTTCAAAACTTTTCAGGTCTCAATTTAATCACGTAATTCTCCCTTAAGTAGCAAGAGAATCTTGCTGCGCCGCAGGGAGTCTTTTGCCAGATGACAACTTCGAAAGATAAATTATATATAAATATCTTCATGGGCTCGGTGAGAGGAAACCGTTTGTGAGTTTGTTGTGCGTTCAAACAAACGGGCTTGTCTCTTACAAGGGGTGTTTCAGGCATTCTCTTATTGTCTGTTAAGAAAAAGAGAATGAGAGAGAGGAAAAGGGGGAAAAAGAAATTGTCTCTTTTGAAACAAATGCAAAGTGATCAGATTTGTTCCTTTTCTTTCTCCTGTTTTCAATCAACACTTGGAACAGGGAGAGGATTTTTTTATTTTTTACTGAAAGACTTCTAACAATGGTCCAAACTGGGAAAATTACGGTTGCCACTTGATTAAAGAAATCCTTATCCATGAGTCATTTAATCAATCAGATTAGCATAGGAATAAGAAAATTACTTCCGAGCCAAGAAAACATCCTAGAATTGTTTCTCTCTACTTTGGCAAAGACTTAGGCCATTTCTACACTACATTGTGATAGTGCTATTATTCCATATTCATCATCCTGTGGAATTCTGGGGTTTGTAGTTTCCTGAGGCCAAAGAGCTCTCTGACTGAGATTTCCAAAGGCCTCTCCCTAAACTGCAAATCTCAGGATTCCACAGGATGTTGAGAGTGGAATAATAGCACTATAACAGCATAGTGCGGAAATGGCCTTAAATATATCTTGAAGTGTCTTACAGGAGGGATTTCTTCCCATGTGAGAGGTCAGGTGAAATGCCTCTTCCAGTTCTGCCCCAGCCAAGCATGGCTTATTTTTAGAACACTAAAAATCAAAGGATGCCATTTTCTTCATCGTCTCAGCCAGCTCTGGACTGACAGACGACAGAGCCATGGATCCAGAACGGCAGAGCAGAATGGTGTGGTCTGCTTAGGTAGCTGTTACACTGGTGTAACTGACGGCCAAGTTCCTGCCGCACGGCCATGGTGTTGTGTCTATGGCCATTTCCTCACTAGACTGTTATAGCGCTATTATTCCACTTGCAACGTCCTATGGAATCCTGGGGCTTGCAGCTTCGGGAGTGGCCAGCCAGCCCCTCCCGAAACTGCAAACCCCAGGATTCCATAGGACGTTGCAAGTGAATGTTCTCTCTCCCAGTCTGTCCCCACAAACCCATCTTAAAATACACCTAGCTGCACCAAGGGATGGAGTTTGGTGGTGCTGGAGAGCAGGGCACTGAAGGACAGTGTGTCCAGCCCTTTCCTGCCTGCAAGCAGGGGTGTGCCAACCAGGAGCAGGGCCTCTTAACAGTGCACTCCCACAAGAGGGGGCCAAACATGCCATCCTTCAGCTCACCACTGTCACAGAACTCCATCTCTTGCTGAAGTTGCCTGGATTTTAAGGTGGGTCATAGCTTTGCCCTAGACAGAAGACAGTTTGCCAATTCTTGCTTTTACTGTCTGCCTGAAAAAAGATGGACATTTGTGGTTAAAAAAAAATTGGTGTGTGTGGTTCTCCAAGGTTTCCCAAGGGAGCAATGCAACCCCCAGAATGCTAAGTGCTGTTCACCTCAATTTAATAGATTTAGTCTAGTTGAGTTGAGTAGTTTGAGTGCTGGGGTGTCATGCCCCAGTCCCAGGACCACCGGAACAAACACAGACAGGATCCTCTCCAACAGACACAACACTTCTGCACTAGACTTTTATAGCGCTATGATTCCACTTGAAACATCCTATGGAATCCTGGGGTTTGCAGTTTTGGGAGAGGCCGGCTGGCCCCTCCCAAAACTGCAAACCCCAGGATTCCATAGGATGTTTCAAGTGGAATCATAGCGCTATAAAAGTCTAGTGCGGAAATGGCCACAAACAGGACAGTACTTACTGCAGTCCAGAATAGACAAGAAAGGGAGAGCCCATGAGACTCGGAGCACTTATATTGGGAAGACTTATTAATCAGGCAAACAGCTGGGGGAGGCTGCAGGCCAATAAATACCAGAGGCAGAGTGGGAAGAAGTCTGTCATAGACAGTTGCCGATTCTGGTGGAAGCAATGTGTTCTTCTTTTGAGCCTTGGTTTGTGTTCCTGAAAAACCTTGCCTCTTGCTTTGTGTGCAGACTGTGCTGCTGGATACTCCCTTGAACTGACACCCTGAATTTATTGCTGACCTGGACTGCTGAAAAAGAAATGGTTAATAACTGATAAGCTTCTGTAAATCTTGGCTGTGGCTGCTACCATAGACCCTGTTCAAGGACTGTCATCTGTCTCTGGCTTTCTAAACAGGAAATGGACTAGGAAGTAGGCTTGGCAAATCTGAGGGCCTGGCACCGAATCACCATTTTTTGTGGGTCCTCTCCAGGTAGGCAATAAGGGTACAGATTTCCAGTTTGGATGGGATCAGCTGCTGGCAAGAGGGAAAGACTGTGTGCAAATTGCCAGACCAGCTAGCAGAGCAACACCTTGCTTACAATTTGTAATGCTTATTTGATTTGTTGATGCAAATTGCAAAGACTCTCTGGAGGGGAGGGGGCTGTGTGTTTTCTTAGAGAGTTTCCTCTATTCTTCCCCCTTGTTGCAGTGCCAGGGCTCACCCTCTGCTCTCCATCCACCTTCTGCCAAGAAGCAAGTAGCTAGATTAAATGTTCTTCATCCCACCTCCATGAGTTTAGTGAGATGGAATCATCTTCTCATTTCCTTTCGATCTGAGAGCAGCCTCTTTAATTAAGATTTCTGCCTTAATTTCCAAACGGGAAAGTATATTCTCCCCACCCCTTCTCCACCTATGACTCTGTGTGTGTCTGTGTGTATCCGAACAGCAAGCAGCGAGCAAGTGTGGTTGGCACTTATTGCATAATGCTAAACAACATCAACAGGGGCCATCCGTAGGTCTCAGATTTTGGCTCCAAAGACTCAGGACCTAGGATGATCCTGAACTGGAAATTGTACAACTTATGGAGAACAAGGTTTGAATCCCTCCCTAGCCATGGAAACCCACTGAGTGACCCTTGGGCAAGTGGCACTTTCTCGGCTTCAGAGGAAGACAATGGCAATCCCCCTCTAAACAAATCTTGCTGAGAAAACCCATGTTACAGGATCCATAACTCAGAAATGACTCAGACCATTTCCACACTAGATTGCTATAGTGCTGTTATTCCACTTTCAACATCCTATGGAATCCTGGAGTTTGCAGTTTAGGGAAGGACCTTTGAGGCCCTTTCTAAACTGTAAACCCAAGAATTCCATAGGATGTTGAAAGCAAAATAATTGCACTATAACAGCCTAGTGCAGAAATGGCCTTAAAGGCTCCTAACAACAACTCTAGTTGGCACTATCTGTAGGATACAGGCTTGTATCTCTCAATAGCCTAAGAAAGACAGTCCTTCTTTCTTTGTCTCTATGAATGAAAGGAATCTTTCCTGCCTGTGGATCCTTGTTTCCGAACACTGAAGACCTCCAGGGACCTCTCCATTATGAACCTGAAAGGCTTTTTCTTTTAAAAATAAATCAAAAAAATAAAAATAAAAATATTATTATGGAGGACTCCTGATGCCACCATGGTGTGCTGGGTATTGGATCGATGAAGCTGAGGTGGAAAAGCAGGTGGCACCAAAGGCGTAAAAAGCTCTCGGTGGCAACGCGCGTGACTGCCCGGGCCTGGCGTTCCAACCCATGCTGTGTCCAAAGGAGAGCGGGAGACGGAGCTCAGGGCTCTGAGAAGCCACCCCCCTGGAGTCACGACGGAAGGAAAGTTCGACCAGAAAGTAGCACTGATGCAGTTCATGGTGAGAATGAATTACACAATGGTGTGTGTGATGAGGCGCCTAACAGCGGCGGGTACCTGCCGTACCAGCTCTGTGTGAAACTAAAAACCCCGTGAAACTAATTTCAAGCTCTGTTGCCATCAGGAGTTGGGCAGCTTCAAAAACCAATCTTACCTCATCTGGGGTTGCAGGATTTGCTCAGGATTAAATCAGGAGGCCTTCCCTTCTTCTTCCCACTGAGAAGTGTCTACTGTGTTTCAGTTCTCCTTAAAATATGGTTTCCCCCTGTTCTGAAAGGTGGAATGTTTTTTTTAAAAGAAAAAAGCAGCAACTTTCTTCACTTCCACAATAAATGGAACATTTACTCATGGTGTGAATATCTTTCCTTCATTTTCCCTCCTTCCTTCCTTCCTTCCTTCCTTCCTTCCTTCCTTCCTTCCTTCCTTCCTTCCTTCCTTTTTCTTTTCTTTCCTTTCTTTCTTTCTTTCTTTCTTTCTTTCTTTCTTTCTTTCTTTCTTTCTTTCTTTCTTTCTTTCTTTCTCTCTCTCTCTCTTTCTTTCTTTCTTTCTTTCTTTCTTTCTTTCTTTCTTTCTTTCTTTCTTTCTTTCCCCTTTCCCTTTCCCTTTCCCTTTCCCTTTCCCTTTCCCTTTCCCTTTCCCTTTCCCTTTCCCTTTCCCTTTCCTTCCTTTCTTTCTTTCTTTCTTTCTTTCTTTCTTTCTTTCTTTCTTTCTCTTCTCCTTCCTTCCTTCCTTCCTTCCTTCCTTCCTTCCTTCCTTCCTTCCTTCCTTCCTTCCTTCCTTTTTCTTTCCTGCTTTCTCCTTCCTTCCTTCCTTCCTTCCTTCCCTCCTTCCTTCCTTCCTTCCTCTTCCTTCCTTCCTTCCTTTTTCTTTCCTTCTTTCTCCTTCCTTCCTTCCTTCCTTCCTTCCTTTTTCTTTCCTTCTTTTTCCTTCCTTCCTTCCTTCCTTCCTTCCTTCCTTCCTTCCTTCCTTCCCTCCTCTTCCTTCCTTCCTTCCTCTTCCTTCCTTCCTTCCTTCCTTCCTTCCTTCCTTCCTTCCTTCCTTCCTTCCTTCCTTCCTTCCTTTTTCTTTCCTTCTTTCTCCTTCCCTCCTTCCTTCCTTCCTTCCTTCCTTCCTTCCTTCCTTCCTTCCTTCCTTCCTTTTTCTTTCCTTCTTTTCCTTCCCCTCCCTCCCTCCCTCCCTCCCTCCCTCCCTCCCTTCCTCTTCTTTCTTTCTTTCTTTCTTTCTTTCTTTCTTTCTTTCTTTCTTTCCTTCCTTCTTTCTTTTTCTTTCCTTCCTTCCTTCGTCTATTTTCAGAGGATGACATTTTAACCTGTGAGATATTTTAGGGTGAAACAAGAGGAAAGAAATGCTGAAAGCATCATTCTGGGCATTTCAGATGCAAAGGGCTAAAGAATACGACCCTTCAAGCAGGGCTCGACTCTAGTTCCCATCATGCCCAAGCTATGTGGTCAGGCTGGATGGGAGTTAGAGTCCAGCAGCAACTGGGGAGCTATAGCTTCCCTGCTTATCTAGCTGAAGGGTTTCCTCAAAAGAGCTCCTTGATTTCAGAAACGAAAAGAAGAAAAAGAAGAAGTGAGGGAAAGTTTCTTTGGCAAAACATTTGAATTAGAGCTTTGCATTCTGTTGGTTTGTAATGCTTATGAAGGCAAGGAACAGCTCCAGGTAGGCCCAAGGCCTCTCGAGGTGTGCATGTCTTTGGCTATTTCCGCACTACACTGTTATAGTGCTATTATTCCACTTTCAGCGTCCTATGGAATCCTGGGGTTTGCAGTTTAGGGAGGGGTATTTACAATTCTCAGCCAGAGAATTCTTGGGCCTCAGGAAACTACGAACCCCAGAATTCCACAGGAGGTTGAAAGTGGAATAATAGCGCTATAACAGTGTAGTGTGGAAATGCCCCCCCCCGTGTGCTCCTCACGCATAAAATTAGAATTCTTTGTAGATGGGAATTAGACCTCTTAAGCAGAGAATTCTAAGTGCCCCATCAAAACTACAAACCCCAGGATTCCATAGAATGAAGCCTTGGTACTTAAAGTGACATGGAACTGCTATAATTGTGCAGTGTGGATATATCCCAACTCCGCTGGGGATGCCTCTTTGATTTCCACAGAAAAACACAATACGATATTTTCACCATAATGAACTGTTGGAATTCTTTTTCTTGCCGATTGACAAAGCAGATCCGGTTTGCCTCTTTTCTGAGAGGTGCCGGGTGCGTTTGATGTGGGGCACAGAAGGTGGGAGTACAAACCCAGGGGTTGCTGCCGGGTGAATTTTACCATTGCGTTTCTTCTCGCGTGCTTATTACTTTTGGCGAACCAAAGCAGGGCCAAGATCTCTCTCACCCGTGCGCGTGGGCGTCTCCGATCTGGTGAACCCGCCAACATCCAGCATCCCACCTTTGTTCGTTGGCACGAAATCTCTTTTCAAGGGGAGTGTTACACCTGCTTCCAGGCAGCTGTGGGGGTTTTGCCAGACATCCGCGGCCCGGTCACCGAAGCCCTTTCCTCCCTCTTCATCTCCAAAGATCTGTCGAAGCCTCCCACAGAGAGCTGCTCGGGGTCCAGATTCCACTACAATGCGCTCCTCCCGCCTTTGTGCGGCGCATTAATCCTGAGTCTACGGACACAGCCATTCCCCTCGCTTGGACAGGGACAGAGCAAGAGCGAGCAAGAGTGTGCGTTGTGCATGCGCGTGAGAGAGAAGTCTTCCCCCCACCCCCCACCCCCAAATTAATCCAGCTTTGAGCAGGAGCATTGATTCCATATTCTCTTTAATCACAACCCCAGCTGAGCTTGCTGAACTCAACAATTGTACGCGTACACACAACCGTACGTAGCCCATCCTCCAAATTGCTAATTGCTAGAAAGAAAGAGAAAGGAGAGCAGATGCACAGGGTGGAATGAGATAGACTACTTTTGTTTGTGGAGGCTCCGCTCCTAGCTATCATGGGTCCTTTCGTTCAGCATCATCTTTCCAACAGGCAAGTAGGTACCTCTAGGAGGACCACAAGGGTCACACCAAAGCAATAGTCATCCTCTGCTCTCCTTGGCCCCAGTATCCGGTGTTCAAAGGCACACTGCACTTTGTCTTCAGCAATGCCAACAGTCTGTGGCTAAGGCCATTTCCGCACTACATTGTTATAGTGCTATTATTCTACTTTCAGCATCCTATGGAATCCTGAGGTTTGCAGTTTGAAGAGGGGCATTTCGACTTCTCAGCCAGAGAGCTCTTTGGCCTCAGTAAACCACAAACCCCAGAATTCCACAGGATGTTAAAAGTGGGATAATAGCACTATAACGGTATAGTGCGGAAATGGTCTAAGGAAAGTCAAATTCTGCTTCAGGAAGAGCTGGATCTTGTGTGATATAGGCATCATGTTCAGCCACAATACATTTGCACAGCTTGGCTGTATCTGGAAGGTGCCATGTTCAAATCCCAGCATCTCATAAGAACACAGGACGCTGCCTTGTTCCGAATCAGATCCTTGGGCCACTTAGCTCACTCGCCTCACTCTGACTGCTGTCATGCCTCTCCTGGGTTTCACTCGGGATTCCTTTCCTTGTCTTACTCGGAGATCCCTGCAATTATTCCCCAAGCAAATACTAAGCAGACTCTATCCTGATTCGCGTCCAAAATCCAATGAGATTGGATGGATTCAGGATGGGTCTGTGGTCCCGCAATGAATGCAGATTGTAACTACTGCAGACTGCCTTAGGTTGGCTGTAGGTCAGAGACCCCTTGAAGGCACATACCAACAACAAAGATCAACCTATCACAGGGTTTTATTTGCAAGATAAGCCTAAGTCAAATTGCTTACGCCAATAATCGGCCGACCCCTCCCAAAACTGCAAACCCCAGGATTCCATAGGATGGTGAAAGTGGAATCATAGCGCTTTAACACTTAAGTGCAGAAATGACCTATGACTCTGAAGTCCCATGAAGTTACTTTTCCAAGATGTAGAAAGTAGCCAGAGCTCAGTAAAGAGCTGTAGGTTATTTTCCCAAGCTGTGTGGCTATATGCTTTATTGTTGACTTATTGCACTAGTTTTATTATATTATTATATTTTATGATGAAGCACTGTTTTTGTTGTTATAACTATTAGACAACCATGGCACAAGAACTCTATTGCATTGCACAAATGAATCATCCCTTCATGTCCCCCAAAATATTGATGCACCAAACCTTGTGGACTTTTCTGGCAAAATTTACAGAACCCCGAATCCTCCCTCAGCTGTTCCTAAGTGTAAAATAGGGTCATGAAACACAAAACAAAACAGCCAGTGTTGATTTTTTGCAAGATATGTCCAGAGGGAGTTTGCCCTTGGGGATAATAATACAGAAAGAAATGATGAAGGCATCTCCATATGTTAATATAAGGCATGTGATTGTCTGTACTTTATGCCATACGTGGTTTGGATTCTTGCTGTGCCTTTAACCTCTTCGAAAATAGTTGCAGTATATCATCAACCTTCTTAATAATAATAGTAATAATCATCATAATAATAAAAGCAACAACAACAGGAAAGGAAGAAGAAGGAAGCAGAAATTATAAAAGAGAAAAAGAAAGCATAGATTGTAGATTTTTTCCCCCAATTCTGGGGGACAGTGGACTCAGAGACAAAGAGAAGGAAAAGATCATGGAATATTTAGGCCTACAAGTGGAGACTGAGGGTCTCCAGGGAAGGAGAAGAACCATACTTCCAGGACTGAGAGGTACGACAGGAGCAATTCCAAACAGAGTGAGCAAAAATTGCCTGAATGAAATGGAAGCAGATGAGGTCACAACAGCACAATTACAAAAAAGTAACACTGCCACATTATCTGATGGACAGAAGAGAAATCACAGATGGTCCAAAACTTGAGTCAGACACACCTGGTAGACTGAAAATAAACGATGACAACATGCTACGCTATCCAATGCCGTCTCTCGGATTCTTAGAGTCATGGACGGAAGCTAAATCATTGATTCCAAAATTCCAGTCAATAACTTGTGGTAGATTATGAAACAACAACCACAACAAACCACCACCACCACCACCACCACCACCATGATCACATTTCTGTCCTATAGCTTCATCAGTGAGCTCAATGTGGTTTGTATGACTTTCTCCACCCTCCACACTTCATCCTTTGATCAACCTTCACTCTCACACACTTGGAGGAAAGAAGGGATGTGAAAAGTACCGTCCATCCAGCCTCTCGTGTAGGTCCTCAGAAGAAAGATGGGGTGGCTAAATCTTTCTCCAAAGTCTCCTCTTTCAGAACGGGTGTCTTTCCTATTGTTCTCCTTCCATACCAGTTTAGAAGGGAAAAGAGGAATGCAGGAATGACACCCCCTTTCTTCTCCCTCCCGTTTAATTCTGTTCCTCATCCCCCCAAAAGTATTGTGGCCTGTGGGTACACTTTGTGTGCTTTTCGTTTTCGCCAAGGTTTTGGGGAGCCGTCAAAACGGTGGGCTGTTTTGTTTTGCTTCCTTTTTTTTATTTTCAGTAAATGAATTTTTGCTCCAGCTTTGGGTGTTTTGTGTCGGATGCAGAAGCAACTGCCAACAAACCCAGGAAAAGAGGGAGATGGCGGCACAGCTACCCTCCCTCCGGCCTCCCCACCTCCAGTCCTCAGAGGTGGCTTCTCTTTATGAATGGAAGGAAATACGGCGACGGCGGCAGCACCAGAGCTCACCAATCTTCACTTTGCTCAAATTTTGGCTCGGCTGTTTCTATAGAGACCCAAAGGAAGCTTTTGGTCAGCTACTCTGCTATTAAAGTGTAGCGCATTGAGAAGTTTCTTCATGCTGTGATACCCATTCAAGGAGCAGAATAGGGTCTGAACTAATCCATGAAAGTTGTCATGCTCTGAGCTCGTAGCCGGCCTTTTCCTTTTCAGTCTGGCCTAGAACTATACTGTACTTCACAGTTGATTGGCCCTTCAGATAGTAGGACTCAATATCCCTGCAGGAAATAGTCTGTCTCGCTGAACAGTAGTGTTGAACGTGGAAAGACCTTGTACCTCTCCTTGGACATAATTGCAGCCTCTTAACAAATGAGCTTCAAGTTTATGGGAGATTCCTCTCTCCTCCTCCTTCCATGTTCATTTTCTTTCCCCCTTTCTTCCTTTTCTTCCTTGCTTTTGCTTAACTTTCTAAGCCTGGCTCTTTTGGGGAGAGGAAATCAGTTTCTGAGTCTCCCTTGGCAAAGCTTTCAGAATCTCTTTGGCTCTCACCACTAGGGATTTCTTCCACTTTTTTGCAAAACTTCCCCCTTCTCTCTCTCTCTCTCCCCTTAACTCCTCTTCCCTTTCTAAATATAGAAAGCCAAATACCTGACATCAAGGAGCCAGAAGGGTCCTGGTGAAGGCACTGGGTAGCCAAGGTAAAAAGTGGTGATTTTGCTTTTTTTTGCTTTTCCTTTATGTGCTTTTGTCAGAGCGTCACAAACGGAAATGTTGCGGGGTCCAGGTTGGTTGGGTGCCCCCGACACCATCTCCCCAGCCCCTGATCCGAGAAGGGAAAATATCCTTTGAACTTCAGGCGGAGAGCTTTGTTTTAATGTGCTGAACGATCAATCGCGTCTAATAGTGCTGGCGAACAATGGATCGGACAAGTCAATAGCAGCCTAAATTAAGACTTCATGAGTTAAACACTACTGTCTATTATTAATTTTTAAAATGGTAAATGCTTTGAACTGCGTAGACCAAAAGGGGGCACCAGGGTATTAAAAAGAAAAGTTAAGGTGCTTGGAGACATTAACATGTGAAATTAAAGTTTGATATGACTTTTCTTGCCTCCCCCAACCCCGCTATTGTTAGGGATGTGGTGGCGGTTGGAGGGGGTGAGATGCATAGCAAAAGTTAAAGCCAGTCTCTCAAAAGTTTTGCTTTTTATTGTGATAGGGAGGAACAGCTCTTTGGTTCATAGCAACTATATGGTTTAAGTAAGTGTTCTATCGCATTACTTTATTAAGTCGTGGCAAGTTTCCAAAGTGCAAAGCGTGCACTTGGTTTGCTTTGGAGGGGGGAAAAATACATAATATGGAAATATTTTAGATGCACTTCTTTTTTAAAAATGTCATTCGCTGGGTCATTGTTCAGAACTGGGGGCTTGTTTTCTCTCTGTGTGGGTCTTCAGTGCGGGTGTGTATTTAGGGAGAAAAAGAGCTTTTTAAAATTAATGACTTCTGAGATGCAATTGTAAGACGCCCTTGCCTATGTTTCCATATTGCAAAGCAGAACGGTGGTTCGCTATGAAATGTTTTCCTGGGTTCCGTTCAAAAAGGCAATTTTATTGACGACAGAGGGGAATCGGCGTGTGTTTAAAATTGTGCTCCCAAGCGCTCCCTAAGTGGTTGTGGGCCATCCAAAGTCCAAATTGTTTCTTCCCAGCAAACGGTTAATCAAGACAGCAACCATTTTGTGTCTCTGCTTCCATTTTGAGTCACCCTGCTTATAGATTTTTTGCAATAATGTTGTCTTTTGTGTGAATTAATAGGAAATCTATAAATGAGAGCTGTTCTCTGGTCGAGGCAGGGGTCTCGGCTTCCTTAATTGATGCAAGATTTCATTCTTTCCTGTTATAGTTAGTCAAATTTGAGCCAATTTTGTTCGATGCTTGTTCCGCACCAGACCATGAATTGAAATATCTTTTTTTTTTCCTTTTAAAAGGGTAGTGTTTTGTGATTTTTACGCACCCTTAGTACTTGTTAAGGACATAAAATGTGAACAATTTCACTGATTTCTGGATCGTTATATGTTACTTTTAAAAAAGATAGTGTTTAAGTTCTGAAATGTGTCTGATGATGTGAAATATAGAAAGATATTTTCATGGAGCATCATATCATCTTGGGTAGATATTGTAAGCTGAGCGAAATCATATTTCTTTTGTACTTTTCTCCATTTTTATTTTGCTACATCAGGACAGTATGATGACTGTAGAAACTGAGATTAATTTAACATAATCTAGTTGGCCCAAACTAGAGAAAATGTTTCCTGCATTCTAAAATTCCTAATATAATGCAACACCAACACACCGTTTAGTTATTATTGGCTTATTATGATTTCACAGAATATTTTTAGATTTTTTCCCCAGTTTTTTAAAAAACAATGCAACCATTTTATTTAATTTTTTTAAAATGCTGTAACATTGATATGACAGCTTATTAAATCTGTTCTTTATCTGAGAAAGATTCCTTACAAACGTGGATATTGCTTGATTTCTTGCCAATCTGTGCCAATGGATTTGGTCCGAAGATAAATTGTTCTGCCTTTTGCTTTTATCAGCTGCTTCCGAACATTTTGTGGGTTATTCTAACTACATTTAGGCTGAATTAGTATTTACCCTTCGTTAGCTAAAAATAAAAGTTAAACAGGCATGGATTTTTTTTTCCCCTTGGAAGGAAAAATATAATGATCCTTCAAAATATTCACAAAAATACCTCCCCCTCCTAGGGGAAAAGAAACGACATATCCTTTCAAGCTAAACACTTCCGGGTTCATCGTTTGCGACAAAGGAGGGACAACAAAGGCGAGGGAAATCAATTGCTCGAAAAGTCAAAATAAAGAACAGGCCAGAAGGCCACCGAATGTTTTGCTGTCCAAATGTGGAACTCCCTAGTCATCGAATGCACAAAGCCATTTCACGACAAGAAACTGTTGAACTTGAAATGGAAAGGAAAAGAAAGGACATTTCCGCCAAGTGGATTTATCAGCTGTACATGTGTTGGAGCTGGAAATTTAGATCCGCCTTTACATATCTGTGAAAAGAGTTAATTTAAGATCCTTTGCATTTTGGAAAGGTTTTTAAGATATTGATTCTGTGTTTGATGTCTCACGATTCAACAAGTTAAAGGGTACCACTCTTTCGCTGCTGCTTGGAATTAAGGGATGCTGTGTTGGGTGCAATCCCAGGTTAAATTCTGCCCGATTTGTCTTAAATGTGGAAGCCATTTTCTTTGCCTGCCCACACAAACACACGTAAACACACATGTATGTACGTTTATTGGTCCAACATGGACACTGGTTGTATATTTCTGATGAAGTTCTAAGGACCAGTTGCTTCCACCTGCATGCTCTCTATTATTTGCCACTGATTGTTTTCCATTGGCCCTTTTGATCTCATTCTGTCCTTTTCTTCTGTCATACAAAATTCTCATTCCTGGTACCATTTTGCAGTATTTTCTTTCCGCACAAGGGCCTTCTGGAAAGAACAGAAGATATTCTCACACAACTCTCTGTCCCTGTTAATGAAGCTGGCATTGGGTAATGTTTAGGAGATCGTGTCCTTTGTAAGAGCTGATAATTCTGATTTTGATAGTCCGGGAGAGATAAGCGCTTTGTTATTTGTTGCTTTAACCCCGAGGCATAAGGAAAGTTCAGAACTTAAAATGAGAACCATGGAATAACCTCCCTCCCAAGCACCGCTCAAGTGTGAACTGAAAATGGTGCGCAACTAGGTTAGCCGGTACAACTGGAAAGAAGAGAAAACTGTGTGGTCTCTGCTTAGTGTGAAATGTCCTGCTCTCGCTGCTTTGTATGTCTGTTGGTGCCACTTGCTAAGCTGGGTTGGATGTTGGGCTGCAGTGGTGGGAACATGGGTGCTTGGGGGCTAAGCGTTATCGTAGGATGTGGCTCCTTAGCCACATTTATCTAGGTGCGTTAATGAAGGTCTGCATTCTCTAGATTTCTATACCTTCTCTTATTAACAGAAGGAAGAAAAACCCAAGGCTATCTTTAGATATGCTGGAATGTTTTTTTCTTTTAAAAAGCATTATGTACTGGTTCCTTCCTCCCCCCCCTTCCTTTCCAAACATCTTTCTTAAATAGCTTTAGGAACAAACCACTGGGAAGTTTGCGTGCACAGTTCTCATTAGAACGAAGCCATGCGGAGAGGCAGCCATTTGGTTCAATGGCCACTGAGCAGGACAGCTTTGTAGGTGGTGGATCGTTCCCTTTCTGGTTGATCGCTGGAAGAGGCAGGGTGTTGTGCTTTTACTTTGTGTGGCGAGAACCATCGCCTTACAGTCTCAGCCCTGAACGGGTTGCGGCCGCTATAATTTTGTGAAACAGCATCTTATGCTTAAAATCCAAGTGAGAAAGTACGGCTCTGTCGTTTCAGCAGGACAGATTTCCAGGTTAAGAGCCTACCGCTCCTCTGACCGAGGTGTTTATGATCCAAGTTTAAACATTTTTCTTTTCTTTGAGAAGGAGAGTTATGGCTGTACGTAGATCTGGTTACACACGTTACCTTTCTTAACTGCAAGCGGAGACAGTGGGAGAGAAAATCGGAAGTGATTCCCACTGGTGTTTCTGAAATGCAATATGCTCCTTTGGAGTCAAAGGCCAGAAATTTGGAATGGGCTGTTAGATTTGCAGCATATGCTTCAGCCAGACAAAATACACTGGTTTCAGCCCTTGGATGCTTCGCTATTAAAATGTCTGAATGGATATGCAATTACTTCTAAATCAATCTCCTTTCTTTCTTTCTTTCTTTCTTTCTTTCTTTCTTTCTTTCTTTCTTTCTTTCTCCTGCTGTTCTTAGGTGGTGTAATTGTAAGGGCCTGCTGAAAGAGAGTAATTAAAGGCAGGAAATAAAATGTGCAAAATGCAAATATTCATAAAAACAAACCCTTTGCCTTTTTATGCACATGTTGTATCATCGATTGGCAATGGTCAGAAAGGGAAGTCCTCATTTCGGAAGAGAAAAACGGCTATTTTGAGAGTTGGTGATAGATGCAAACTATCTTAAGTGGATAAGGTTTTAAAGTTTTTCAATGCAGATGGAGGATAAAATGCTTTCTATATTTCTACGAGGCATAACAGTTGCTATATCTAGTATGGCTGCTCACCGTCCTGCAGTTGTTAAAATGGTGGAGGCCCGGGATGAAAAGCCATCGGCTTTGTAGCAAAGTTTAAACCTATTTGCATGATAATTTCACTGTTAATAAAAATGTCTAATGAATTAGCAACAATGTAAAAGAAATATGGGAGCACTTGTATGTAATTTTAGTCTGCTCAGAGTTTAATGAGTATACATTTTTCAGGGGAACTTACATTCATATTAAACAAGGGAGATGGAATGATGTCCGGATGGGTCTGTCTTGCATTCAGAATTCTTTGGGGCTAGATTAGGAAAAATAAAATAAAATGTGTACGCTCATTTTTTTATGATATGAAACAGATAATACAATGTTTGGGCTTCATATTAAAGACATTTATTTATGTGTGGCTGTTATCTCGGGCAGGATCAGACCTGTCATATCTTAGCAGACTTCCTATTCAGTCTGATCTAGAACCAGAAGCAAATGTCAGTTTTCTGTGTAATAATTGGTTGAAAAGCAAAGCGAGAAAGACAATGAGAATGAACCAGTATGTTTATTTTGGATACAAACACTGGACAGGTATTTTTCAATTTTTATATCAAAAGGGGTTTTTTGGGGGGGAGAAATAGTTTTTAGTTGCAATCTCTAATTAAGTCCAGTGAGAAGTATTTCCTGAACTTCTTTGCTACCTAATTCTTAACAGGTGATTCTGTCACTCCGCCAGCCATAGCAAAAAATGTTTGCCATTTCTGGTGGTATATTATTTTTTCTTCATGCAGCAAGCAAAAAGGGAGGTTGCAGAATTAAGCAGGGGGAGGAAAATTACCATTGAGGAATAGACAACAGAAAATATTTTCTGGTTACTTAGCCAAAACAGATCGTTATTTCCACAAGAAAAATGTGCAACTTATTTTACAATCCCATTAAGCTTTTCCCCTCTTTTCTTTAATGAATATTTTGAAGGTTGTTGGAGTAACAATGCCCAATAGTTTTTATAACTTGTAATTAAAGCAGTTCCTCATCTCCTTGATTTAACCACCAAAGTGAAGAGTTGTTCCACCTTTCTTAAAAAGAACCTAATGGTGATCCTTTAGGACGGAGAGAAATGGGTATTTCCCTTCCTGCAAAAGAAAAGAAAAAGGACAGGGAAAAGAATGTTGCAGTTTTTGTGGTCTCTTCACTTTCAAGGCAGATGTGCATTTTTTTGCAATTTGAAAGTAGTTTTTTTTTTTTTATGGGAAATGTATTAGTAACCAGATGAAAAGGCAGCATATCATGTAGAAGTATAAACTAAATCTAATCCTTCATTCTGGACATGAAAATCATTCTGGTAGAGATACAGTTTATGAGGATGTAAGGGAGGGGCATTTCGGTGATGCCACATTCTGCAGATTTATCACTTTTTAAATGATTTAATGGGCCATTTGAGTTTAGGAGCTAAACCCTTTTATGAGTGCATTTCTGAGCACAGATCTTTTGGGGCTTCATTGAACTCTGGATACCTCCTGGAGCTTGGAAAAGGCACTTTTTTTGGAGTAGAACTACCATGGCCATGCTGGCAGGGGGATGCTGGAAGCTGTAGTCCAAAGTCTAAGTCAAATTGCTTACACCAATAAGCGAAGACCCACCTGACTCAACTGGATTTGCATCAGTGTTGGATGACTATTTACGCAGTTGACACAATAGGTCTACTCTACTAGGGGCTAGCAGTTGGACTTTGGCCTTGCATGACAATTCCCAGCAAGTCTAGGGCCATTTCCGCACTAGACAGTTATATCACTATGATTCCACTTTCAACATCCTATGGAATCCTGGGGTTTGCAGTTTCGGGAGGGGCCGGCCGACCCCTCCCGAAACTGCAAACCCCAGGATTCCATAGGATGTTGAAAGTGGAATCATAGCGCTATAAAACTCAAGTGTGGAAATGGCCTATGACTCTGAAGTCCCATGAAGTTACTTTTCCAGGATGTAGAAAGTAGCCAGAGCTCAGTAAAGAGCTGTAGGTTATTTTCCCAAGCTGTGTGGCTATATGCTTTATTGTTGATTTATTGCACTAGTTTTATTATATTATTATATTTTATGATGAAGCGCTGTTTTTGTTGCTGTTATTACTATTAGACGGCCATGGCACAAGAACTCTATTGCACTGAACAAATGAATCATCCCTCCATATCCCCCAAAATATTGATGCACCAAACACTGTGGACTTTTCTGACAAAATTTACACATGTAAACCCTAAATCCTCCCTCAGCTGTTCCTAAGTGTAAAATAGTGTCATGAAACACAAAACAAAACAGCCAGTGGCGATTTCTTTTCTCCCCCTATCCTCACTACGCCCAATTTCCCCTTCTTTTTCAACATGAAAGATAGATTTGATACATGAGCTTGGTATATCTGCCTGCCAAGATCTACAATTTAAATCAGATTCCACTTTTTTTTTTTTTTTGGTCTTCAAAGCTTGAGAGGATGAAGTGCTTTCTTACGTTTAATAATGTCCTTCTTAAAAGGTGGCACCTCAGTCGAAAAATTAGAAACATATTTCCCTTGGACAGTTTAAAGGAAGGAGGGAATGTCTATCCATATAGGCTCTTTGAGAAATTGTATTTTTTTTCCCAAACAAATACCCAACTCTGGAGAGGTTGAAGGGGGCAAAGTCTCTTCTTTTAGTCACAAAACACTTTTCCTATCCTAATCTTCATACCCAGTTTCTATCAGCCTCCTTTTCTGTGTATACTGCAGCATCTTATAGCACTTTTCACAGGTAAAAACGGATATTTTTGTGTAAGTGTGGACACCTTTAGCCTCGTGCTAAGGAAACACTGTCTGGTGTTCCCATCAGGACTCAGAAAAAGTTTTCCCCCTTTTTTTCTTTTGGACTATAACTCTCAGAGTCCACAGTTGGGGAATTTTGAGAATTGCAGCTAAAAACACCTTTGCCCCCTCCCCAACTTTTCCTCCCACCCTCTACTTAAAAACAAAGGGCTGTTTTACAGTGTATTGACTCCCTTTCCTGCGGACACAGTCATTTCTTCTTTTTCCTTTTTGGAAATTGCAATGTCTTTCAGTGGATGATGGTGCTTCCAACATTTTTATTGTTCCCTCTTTACTTGTTGCTCATGTTGTGTGCCTTCAAGTTGTTTCTGAGTTATGGTGAGCCTATCACGGGGGTTTCTTGGGGCTGAGAGTGTGTGATGTGCCCAAGGCAGTAGGTTTCCATGGCTTAGCTGGGAATTGAATCCTGGTTTCCAAAGTCCATAATTCAACGCCCCAACCACTCTATCTGACTTCTATTATAGAGGTGAAAGCTGTGTATATGTTGGGACTTCAGACAAAATCAGAGAAACTACAAAATACTTGGTTCATGATCTAGAAGTCACACTGTCTCATTTCTCATGGAGGCCCAGACTGGAGACTTTCTCATTTCTTGCAGGACGGCAATGTGATTTCTAGATCATTTTGTAGCGCCCGTGACTTTGTGATTGCTTGCAATTCCTTCCCTGGGGCCAGCTGCCCTTTAGGCAAAGTGAGTCAGTGGCCTCAGGCAGCAGATACTGAGAGGCGTCAGCAAAGTGTTGGAGGAGAGAAAGCCACATGGCACCCAGACTGTATCCTGCACCTCTTTAAGGTAGCCTGTTATCTTCAGGTTTGCTGGTGATGTGTGCTTTCAAGTCAACTCTGATTTATAGGGATCCATCACAGAATTTCTTATGAAGTTTGCTATTATTTTCCTCTTAGGGCGAGAACATGTCCCTTGCCCACAGTTCCCCAAGGACTTTCCATGGCAGAGTGGGGATTCAAACCTTGGTCTCCTAGCCCATTTCCACACTAGACTGTTATCATGCTATTATTCCATTTTCAACATCCTATGGAATCCTGGGGTTTGCAGTTTAGGGAGGGGCCTTTTGGATGGCCTTTGAGGCCCCTCCCTAAACTGCAAACCCCAGGATTCCATAGGATGTCGAAAGTGGAATAATAGCACGATAACAGTCTAGTGTGGAAATGGCCCTAGAATCCTAATGCAGCAGTCAAACCCTTGCACCAGGTAGAGTGGAGGAAGTCTTGTGTTCACCTGTCTTGAAGTCATCTGTCATCTGCCTTGATGTAACATTCCACCAGAGAGAAAAAGACTGAATCGGCCATCTTTAAACATCTGAAGGGCTGTCATGTAGATGAAGGAGTGAGCTTGTTTTCTGCTTCTCCAGAGGTTAGGACGCAAGACGATGAACTGAAATGACATGAAAGGAAGTTCTGACTAAACTTGAGGAAGACATTTTTGACAGGATGAGTTGTTTGATGGTGGAATGGACTGCTCAGAAGGTGATAAACTCTCCTTCATTGGTGGCTTTTTAACAAAGGTTAGATAGCCACCTCTCGGTGATGCTTTGGTGCCAGGTTTAAGTATGAGTAGGGAGTTGAACTAGATGATTCTAACTCCAACTTCTTTCTGATTTTTCTATTTTACACAAAACAGAAATGGACGTCACTTTCTTCAGCATCTCAGGCAGAAATCCAGCCTTTTGGAGATAGATGTCCAATTGTGATGCTTCTATCTCAGCTACTTCAGAGGATTTGGCTGGTTTTCCAAGGTCTCTGAATCTTCTCTTGCAGTTCCAGCTGGAGATACTGCCAACACTGCTATCTCTTCCTGGAATGAAGAGCTTAAAAACATACGAAAAAAAGAATGCCACTGGATCACGGCAAGGTCTAGATCAAGTCCCAATTTCTATTCACACAGCGGCCAGCCAGTTTTTTTCCATGCAGGACTCAAGGTGGCTTACAACAGAAATTAGAACAGCTAAAACCTAATAATTGTTAACATTAAAAAGCAATTATAAGTGATTAAATAAGTTATCGCATTAAAACCAAGCCTTGAAACAGTTTAAAGACATTTTAAAAATGTAACAAGAAAGCTTGTGAAAACCCATGACCACCCCTTTATCAAAAGTCTTTACTTGCTGGTGGAAGGGGACCCAAGAGGGGACAAATCTAGCCTTCTGTGGAAGGGAGTTCCACAGCCTGGGAATCATCGTGGAGAAGACCTTGTCTTGCATCTTCATCAAGCTATTGATGGGACCAAGACTGAGCTGCTCATGGGGAGCTTGCTGGCGGTACAACTGCAAATGCAATCTTCATCTTGAGTTCCTCTCCAACTCTTCTATCGAGGCATAGTGCCTTTAATACAGGAAGTACTGTACTGTATTACCACCTTGAGCAGCACCCAATGATGGCTCTAGCTTCTTGTTCCTTGGTCTCCTCCACCCATTTGCAAGCATTCACATGTCTTTCATGGTCTTCCAAAGAGCTGCAGGTGACAGAATTGTTGGGCCAACAACTAGGGCACAGCAAATAATAATGATAAGTCAAGAAACCTTACTTCTCTGCATCTTCCTCAAATCCCAAAAAAGTCTTGTGCATAGAGCCTTGGGAGGTCAGGTGGGAGAGTTCTTGAAGGGCCTCTGTGACTAATTTGTGGTGCGTATCTCAGGGCCTTATCACACTACACTGTTATAACACTATTATTCCATTCAACTGCCATGGACTGCCATGGATTTGCAGTTTAGGAAGAGGCACTTAGAATTCCCAGCCAGAGACCTCTAGCACCTCACCAAACTACAAACCCCAGAATTCCAAAGGATACAGCCAGGACAGTTAAAGTGGAATAATAGTGCTATAACAGTGTAGTGTGATAGGGTTATCAGATAAAACAGGTTGCATTTGTCCTGATTTGGATGCCTTAATTGTGATGGAGCTGGAGCTGGATGCAGGTGGGACAGATCCATCTTGATTTAGACAAATTCAGAATCAACTATTTATTTGTGGGTTTGACCTTCACAAATTAGATTATCTATGAGATGTTTGTAGGCCTTCCCCCTTGCCGTTCTCCTCCTCCCATTCTCTTGTTTTTCTGGGCGTGGAGAAGGCAGGCAAGTGCCTCCAGGCAAAAGGCAAAGAGATGTGGGGGGGGGCATGTGTGAACCTTCCTTCTCCCCTTCAGAGCTCCCCCCTTCCCATTCCCTTGCCTTTGACCCTAGTGTGGAGAACACATGCAGAGGCAAAAGGCAAGAGAATTGGGGGGGAGGTAAGACATGCACACACCTTCTCCCCTCCAGAGCTCTCCCACTTTCCCCTGCCTTTGGTCCTAGTGTGGAGAAAGAACTCTTACATGCCAGGGCAAAAGGCAAGGGAATGGGAAGGGGGAGAACCGGAAGAGAATAGTAGGGGGATTGCAAGGGGGGGGAGTTATTCGTGTTTTTTCCACTTATGCAAGGGCTCTGCACCCTGAACCCTCAAGAAAATGGAGGGGCCATTGTAGCCTAAACTTTAAAGGTGCTACCCAAGGTGTTGAATATATTTTGAGGTTTCAGCACCATGAAGTGCAGTCTAAAACCCAGAAGAGGTTCACTGCTCTACTGACATGGAAGCCACCAGCTTCCACCAAGTGGGTTTGATCATATTCTTGTAAGGTTTGTTATCATCCAGTGTTTCCATTGGAGCAAAGTACTGGGAAGTTGTGGTGGTGTCTCAGGTCCAGATAGTTTTGGATGACATTATCTGGACCAGTTGCAGCTGTACTTCTATTCAGTCTGGGATGGAAATGGCTTTGGTCATCTTGCTGGATGATTTATGCTGGGGAATGGAAGGCAAGTATCATATGTTGGTTCTTCTGGACTTCTCAACAACCTTTGATGCTGCAAGTCATGGTGTATTTTTGGATTAAAGATGGAAAGAATATTAGAAAATATTTGGGAAATGGTTGAACAATGTGTTTTTGCATGTTGGGAAACCATGAAGACAAAAAATCCTGGCCTGTCAAGAATCTTTGTAATTCAGAACTTATTCTCTGAAAAAATTGAATGTGGTTGTTTTGTGAATAAAACAGCCTTTTCTGTGCATAAAAAGCTGTTTGCTGTGCTAAAAAGACTATGTTCAGGGATTTAGTCTGTGTAAGGTTGCACATGGTCGATTTGCACAGAAAGTAATCGTTTCTGTGCAGAAAAAAAGAATATTTTCTACGCAGAAATATTTTTTTCTGTACAAAACAACTACATGTGAAATTTAGACAGAATAAGTCCCAAACTGCAAATAGTTTTTGAAAGCTGCATGACTTTTGAAGACTTTTGAAGTAATTACTTAGAAAGCAATGCTGTAATCACTAAAAGCCAGCATGGATTTCTCAGAAATAAGTCATGCCAGACTAATCTTATCTCTTTTTATGATAGGGTTACAAGCTTGATAGATGAAGGGAATGCTGTGGATGTAGCATATCTTGACCTCAGTAAGGCCTTCGACAAAGTTCCCCATGACATTCTTGCAAAGAAGCTAGTAAAATGTGGGCTGGACAGGGCTACTGTTAGTTGGATTTGTAATTGGTTGACCGACTGAACCCAAAGGGTGCTAACCAATGGCTGCTTTTCATCCTGGAGAGAAGTGACTAGTGGGGTGCCACAGGGTTCCTTCCTGGGCCCAGGGCTATTCAACATCTTCATCGATGATTTGGATGAAGGAGTAGAGGGCATGCTGATCAAATTTGCAGATGATACCAGATTGGGAGGGGTTGTTAATACACCAGAGGACAGGATCAAATTTCAAAATGAACTTGACAGATTGGAGAGCTGGGCCAAAGCTAACAAAATGAATTTCAACAGAAAGAAATGTAAGGTCCTGCACTTAGGCCGAAAAAATGGAATACAGAAATATAGGATGGGGGACACATGGCTGGATAGCAGTACGTATGAAACGGATCTAGGAGTCTTGGTAGATCACAAGCTGAACATGAGTCAGCAGTGTGATGCGGCAGCCAAGAAAGCCAACGCGATTCTTGGTTGCATCAATAGGAGTATGGTGTCTAGATCGAGGGAGGTAATGGTACCACTCTATTCTGCATTGGTTAGACCTCATTTGGAATACTGTGTCCAGTTCTGGGCACCTCAATTCCAGAAGGATGTCGACAAGCTGGAGTGTGTCCAGAGGAGGACAACCAAAATGGTGAAGGGTCTGAAAGCCCTGAAGCCCTGTGAAGAGTGGCTGAGGGAGCTGGGAATGTTTAGTCTGCAGAAGAGAAGGTTAAGAGGGGACATGATAGCCATGTTTAAATATTTGAAGGGATGTTATGTTGAGGATAGAGCAGGCTTATTTTCTGCTGCTCCAGAGAGGATTTTGTGGAGGAAGTGGAGAACCTGTTTCAGGTTGAGGGACAAATTCAGTTTCAAAGAACCCCTCAAGAGCTAAATACTGGTGTTAGATTGAGGTCAAAGGCAAAAGGGCAGGACTGAAAGTATTTCTCTCAGAGCTGTTCCCGGTGATAACTAAGAACTTAGGAGAAACATTTCAACCTTGTAGAATGGGGAAAAAACTTCATAACATTTGGAAAGCCACCAAATCACAGTGTTATGGGGAAGAGGGTGTGGCCATCTGGAGAATCCTGGGGTTCACATCAAGACCCAACATGGGACAGGGTCAGCTCAAGGACCTATGGTTCCCCACTCTTGTTTATGACACGTAGGGCTATTAGGGTTGCCAAAGTGAAAACTGGAGAAGGTTCCTCTAGAAGGGGAAACTTCACCAAGTGTTGCTTCTTACCTGGTTGTAGGGGAAGCAACACCTGCTAAAGTTCCTTCTTCTGTGCAACCATTAATGGTGCAGAAACCCTTTCCAGTTTTCAGTTTGAGAACCATAAGTTCTGTCTCTTACAAATGGTACCTGTTGTTACCAAACTCCCACTTCAGGCAGCTATATCACGTCCATTTCTGACATGTTTTAAACAGTCTCCTTGTTGTTACTGTTCTATCCTTCCATTTCTCCAATATTGAGACTCAAGGCGGCTTGCAGAAAAAGGTTAAAAACCTACAAAAGCATTAGTAAAAATATATAAAGGCTTTTTAAAAAAGTGATTCAACGGCCTACAGAATTAAAGCCATTCAAAATATCTTCTTGAAAGATGAGATATGAAAAACAAAAATGCAATGCATCATTGAAAGCCATTCCCTAAAACTCTGTGGGAATAGGAAAGTTTTGGCTTGGTGATGGAAGAGGAGGAAGGACGGAGCCATTCTGGCTTCCCAAGTGAGGGAGTTCCAAAGTGTGGGATCAACCACCAAGACGACCCTCTTCTCTACCCCCCAAACATGCTTGGAGGGAAGCCCGAAAGATTTTAGAGCTCCAGCAGACTCACGTAGAGAGATAGGGTCCCTCAAATCATGTGGACCGAAGTTGTACAAGGTTTTCGAGGTCATAACCAGTACTTTGAATTCTGGAATGTCTGGAAGCAGACCAGCAGCCAGTATGGCTGTTGCAGCAAGGCTGTTGTATGTTTGCTTGTTGAATTCATGCAAGCAGTAATCTGTATTGAACAGATGCTATTTTTATTGTCCTCACCCCACTTGCTTTGCGGTATACATGCAAGAAGTGCACTCTTTTCAACTCCAGTTGGAACAACACTTGTGAAATGTTTTATTATGGACTGTGGTTTGTGCATTGCCTTGCGATGGGTCGAATGATTTTAACATATTCTGAAGCACCTTGGAAGGTCTCATTCTGTACATCGGTGCACAAATATTGAAATGCACAAGCCACTTGCTTTCTCTGGGTTGATGTCCTCAGCCAAAAAAGGATTCCTTCTCCCAACTCTCATTTTATTGTGGATGGCCAGAATCTTCATTCTTGCTGGAATGATTTTAAAACAGATGCTCTAGGGCTAGCTTAAGACTTTGGGGCTTTCCTCTTAATTTTAGGTCTACTGTGGGCCCATAAAACTCAAGTGTTTTAAAGTTCCATGGAGGCATGCAAATAATTATATAATTTTCCAGACTCTGACTTCATAGGGATAAGATTTTGGGAGGTCTGAAATGGCTTGCTGTGCTATTAAGGTGAATTGTCTGGCATTGCTTTAATTTTTTGTCTAAGAAATCTAATATATCTCTATATCAACACATCTTTATGTATATGAGGTATCTATGATCTATAGAAAATTATGCATGGGCCACTATTCTTTTATGAAACCAGAATAATGCCGCTAAGACCCATAAAGTTGTTTATTTGCACCCTTTTCTGACTAGTAGGCGAGAATTACACACTAGCCAGAGCGGAGTGGCCATTTTGAGTTGCTGTGGTAACCCACATTTCCTGCAGGGTTGCGGCGTCTAATGGATGCACCGCGAGTAGTAAATAAATATATACGCGTGCCTCTCAAATTAAGAATCAAAATTGAATTTTAAATTCACTGAATGTACAAATAGTGGCAGTATGAGTCTCAGGAACTACCAAAATGGCTGGAGTTCATTAGCTACTTATATGAAAAAGTCCTTCTTTTTATGGAGATATTTTTTAAAAAAAAGGTTTTGTTTGTTTATTTGTTTGCTTTTGTCTGCAAAGACTCAGCTTCGAAGTGCATCGACCTATTACAAAGGGTCACCTCAAGCCCTTGGGGTTGCCAGTTTGAAAACTGGAGAGGGCGCTTGTACCTTTAATGGTTGCAACGAAGATGGCGTTTTGGCAGGTGTTCCTCCCCATTCGCTTTGGCAACCCTCTGAAATGCAACCTTCGGCTTTTAATTAGCAATGCAAACATCCGTGCCCCAAAGTGTTCTCATCTAACCTGTAAAAATATAAATTCCCTTTTAAAAAGGGTAATTAAACAGCCAATTTTTGCTTCGTTGTTTTCTTCATTCTCTGCAATTTAATCCTAATCTGGCACGGTGTTGAAAGTTGAAGGGAGTCCACCAATTGAGTGATGTCACAGATCCTATCCAAAAAGCATCCAGAGGCTGGGCTCACCTGTGCTCTTTTGATATATAATTTTTGAGGAACAAATCCATGCTTTGGAAGGCATAGGAATATGACCCAGGAGAGCAGGGTTGGATTCCTTGCTTGGCCATGGAGGCCCACTGGGGGACCTTGGGCATGTCACACACTCTCAGCCCCAGAAAACCCCGTGATAAGTTTGCTTAAGGGTCTCCATAAATAAAAAACGACTTCAAGGCACACAACAATAACAAATTGGGGAAGGGGCTATTGCATTCATGCCCTGCTTGGGGCTTCCTAGAGGCAATTGGTTGACCCTTGTTGAAAACAGGATACTGGTCTAAATAGTTCCAGCCCACAAGGACTATTCTTGTGTTCTTATCCAACAAAACTTGAAATAAATGACTTATACGTGTTATGTTGTGAGCAGCGGTGCCCATTTCAGTAGGCTGGTGAATCCATTCTGGTTTTAGTCCAGATTTTAAATGAGCTATCCTAGGTGCCAAATCTCTTTGGGGAAGAGTGCCTTTAAAGTTCAGACTAAAACACAGAGAGGACTCACTGTCCCACTGACACAGAAGGCTTTTTTTTTTTAAAGAAAGCAGGGCAGAATGAATAAGAATATAGTGAAATCACATTTTGAAGTAATGCAGCGATTGAGAACTAAATCATTTTCTTGGTTTAGCAAGTAAAGCTTGCTAGTTATTTCTAAAGTTATTTTAGGCTTTTAAGAAGCATTGTGCTAGGAATTTTATTCCAGTTCAGTATCAATTTCTGATCAGTATTTTAGCTTTTCTTTTTAGAGTACCCCAAAGTAACAGGAAAATAGGAAACAACGGGATGACTTGAGTTTTTAGGACTGCAACAAATAGCAACAAATGAACTGTTTGCTAAAAACTAACTTGTTCTAATAGAAACGCATAACTCTGTAAAAAGTAACTTTCTAACCCCTGTTGTTAACTGCAATGGTTTGTTTTATTATATCTGCCTGGTCTTTTCCTAAAAATAGCTCAAAAGTGAAAGTAACTATTCAAATTAACAGTAACATTTTAAAAAGTACAAAATGTAGCAAGGTGAGTAATTTACAGTATTAGGCCATTTCCACATTGCACTGTTGTACGTTTCCGCACTAGACTGTTATAGCGCTATTATTCCACTTTCAACATCCTATGGAATCCCAGGGAGTTTCGATGCCCGGGCACCTGCTCTCCCGGAATCCTAATTCAGTGTTCAAACCACTACACCCCACTGGCTGTAACTTTGGCCCCTCCCAGAACTGCAAACCCCAGGATTCCATAGGATGTTGAAAGTGGAATAATAGTGCTATAACAGTCTAGTGTGGAAATGGCCATAGTGTTTCTGCTATCCAAAAAATGGAGAGCTGGCGTGCTATCATGCTTTGAATGTTCGACTAGGCCACTGGGAGACCAGGGTTTGAATTGAGTCTGAGCAAGCCACACTCTCTCAGCCTCAGAGGAAGGCAAAGGCAAACCCCTCTGGGACAAATCTCTGCCCGGGAAAACCCAAAGTTACAGCCAGTGGGGTGTAGCGGTTTGAACACTGAATTAGGATTCTGGGAGAGCAGGTGCCCGGGTATCGAAACTCCCTGGGTGACCTTGGACAAGTCCCACCGTTTCAGCCTCAGAAGGAAGCAATGGCAAACCCTCTTGGAACAAATCTGCCCAGGGAACCTTAGGAGAGGCTCTTTTTAAGATCACAATGAATTGGAAGTGACTCAAAAGCTCACAACAGAAGCAACAATTAAAAAGCTCCAGCCCTTTGACCCTGCCAGTCTTGACTCCACTACACCACTGAATACAAAGAACATGACTCTCTCTCCATCTTTAGGGGAGCGCATCTACTTTTCTGTGATGGTAAAATAATCTCACCATTTCCTTTGGACACCATTAAAAAGCACAGATGCGATTTGCAAATAATGCAAAGGAAACGGGTTGGACCAACCCATACCTTGAAACGTCACATGGAGCTTGGCCCGGGTGCAAGCTGAAGTGTGCCTATTTTTGTCTTTCCTCTGATCCAATGAGAGAGCTTGGCTCTTGGCTTCCAAATTAAACACTCACATTGGACATCCTGCCTTTGTCAGGCAGGCCCCCTGCGGAGACAAGTCCGCTGGTTGTAGATGTCAGAGCACTTTTCTTTTTGTTGGAGTTCAAACAAACGTGCACTGCTTTAAAAAAAAAGAGAGAGAGAAATAATCAAAGGAGGGCTGCAAATATTGTAATGCAATTGTTTCCATACTAAATGACTGCCTTTATGGAGAGCTAAACTACCTTTCTTCTCCTAACTGGGGTTTGCAAATTCACCTCTGTGGCTGTTTGTTTTCTTCCATTAATTGTCAACATACGCCTGGCTAGCAACCCCTAATCTTTGATTTCCAGAACCTTTCCCCCTCTGTTTCTTTCCCTCGATGAAAATTGAAGGTACACTGCATTCTCAAGATCCACGCTGATGCACATAGACCTTCTCCATCAGTTAAGGTGGATGCTCATGCACTGAGTAGGAGGAAGTCAGAAGAGAGGAAGACAGCATTATGGAAGGAGAGATTCAGTCAAGAAAGCTGGAGCCCTGAGTTTGCAAGACCTTAGCAGGGCTGTTTATGACAGGGTGTCTTGGAGATGCTTCATTCATAGTCAGCTCAATGCCAATTCAAAAGAGTAACTGCAGTGACCCTAAAAAGACAGACATAGACAGAAGTTGGACTTTTGCCTGTATATGTCACCAGTGATGAGGTGTGATAAATACTCTGAAAGTACCAGATCCCATCTGATCTTGGAAGCCAAGCAGGGTGAGGTCTGGTTAAGTAATTGGATGGGAAACCCCCAAGGAATACCAGGTGTTGTAAGCTATATTTCAGAGGAAGGCAATAGCAAACCAGCTCTGTATATTCTTTGTGTAAAAAAAACTCTGTGGAGTTCATCTGGTTGCCATAAATCAACAGATGACTTGGACAGAGAGGTGCATGCATGTGACCAATGGGATGCCAGCCTTACAATGCCAAAGCATCCTGGATTTAAGATTCTTAAATTTAACTTTGTCATTTGGGTGGAAATGGACCTGAACTCAGTGAGGGACAACTGTGATCAGCTGACCATATTGCTGCTGTTTTCTGTTGATGGGCAGCTTCAGGGTCTCTGTTCTTTGTTTTTCCAGGTCTTTGTTTTAAAACAAGACTTGACTGAGCATCTGCTGAAGCTTTCAAAGAGAGCAAGGGTGGTGAACCTCAGAACTTGTTCTCTTGGCGGCAGATCAAACTAAGCAGGGTGACTTTCTGCCAACCATAACTTCCAGAATTCTGGGTTGTAGCAATGGCAACTGGTGGCTCCCATATCAGTGAGGTGATATATCCACTCTGAGTTTAAATCCTGGTGTTAAAGAAGCTTTCCAAAGTGTTGAACCCAATCCTAATTAGATTGACCATGTTGGAGAGCTCCTTTAAAGCCAGCCAAAACCTGGAATGGTTTTATTGCCCCACTGTCATGGAAGCCACCAGCCACCACTATATTGTAGTCCAAAAAACCCCTCAGAAGATTAGTTCAGAGCAACCTTGAAAAGTGACATTTCCAATTTTGGATGCTGAGCTAGATAAACCAAAGACCTGATTCAGTATAAGGCCCTTTCCTAAGTCCCACTAAATTCAATCTGACTTCCTCCTAGGTTCTAAGGGCTGCAGCCTTAGAACAACCACTGTGGGTCTTACAGAATCAATGAATGGATGGATGGATGGAATGAGAAAGAACTTAGGTGGGATGCCACTGGGACTCCGAGCCTCCCCCTTCCCCACCCCATTTTCTCTCTTATGTTAGTCTTGCGAAGTCTTTTTGACCTAGCAAAGGAAACTTTACTGCCACCTCTGAGCCACTCCTCTCTTGACAGAAGACCCTTGAAAGAACTTTCAAAGTTCTTCCGATCCCATCAGCTTCTTTTTCTTGCAGAATCAAAGGAGAACTAAAGGAATAAGAGAGACTGGCAGGAAAGTGTGCTCATAGAAAGAAAAGGAGGAGGGAAGGAGAAAGGGAAGCGGAAGGCGTGAAACGTCTTTTTTCTCCTCCCAACTGAAACTCTCCAGACAGGTTGGACTACAACTACCATCAACTCCCAGCCAGCATGGCAGGTGGGGATGATGGACGTTGTAATCTCATACATGATTTGCCATGGGTTTTGTTCTAAATATACTGCCCTTGTGCTATATCAATTTTCTGAGAGAGAGCCACGTTAAAAGGGAAGGGGAGGAGAATCCACTGTTGGGCAATATTAATATTAGAAGCAGCCCAAACAGTGCAAAATCATTCAAGCTTTCAAATTCTCCAGTGATCATTGGGTCCTTTCCTTTTACACAATTTTAGCAGTATATTTCATTGCCATGGCTGTATTCTACGGAATCTTGGGGTTGATGGTTTGGAGAGGCATTATGGGATCTTTCACAGTATGCCTTTTATGCACTTTAATGAATCTGATTCCTTCCCATGGAATTCTTGGGTTTACAGTTTTGGAAGGAATATTTGGAATTCTCAACAGAGAGCTCTAGTGTCTCACTGAATGACAAACCCCAGAATTCCACAGGATGCAATCTTGTCTGTTAAAGTGGAATCATAGCGCTATAAATGTGTAGGGCCCTACAGCTCTCTGACTGAGAAATCTAAATATCCCTCCCTAAACTACAAATCCCAGGATTCCCTAGGATGGCACCATGGTAGCTAAAGGGCAATGATGGTGCTATTTTTGTGTGGTGTGCAAGAGGCCTTCATCAGGCTAATGTGTCAAGGATCCTTGGAGACTCCGAATGCTTTAGACTGCAGTTCCCAAAATTCTTTGCCATTGGCTGAACTTTGTTAGGGCTGATAGAAGTGAGCAAGGACATGGAGAGGGTCCAAGATCCCTCCCCCTGGTCTGGGTGGAAGACAAATGTGGGGGTGAAAGAAGAATCAGGAACATCCAACTCTTCTTGGTTAACCCCAGTTTGAATCCACTGTGGAATGGTGAGTCAGCATGTGCATAAATCCTGCTGATTCAGTAGGTTTATCTTAGCCAGGACTAAGAATGGAGTCTGAACCTGGGTGGTGTTGCTGTAGGCCATGTGGCATGTCGCAGTGGGGAGTTGGATTGTTCAGAGATGCTGGAGGACCCGGCAACCTTTTGGACTGGGAGGAGCAGTGAACCCACTTAATCCAGGGAGCTATCCAGGGTGCTGGAGCTATTTGTGGGTTTAGGGATCAGCACCACAGACAGTTCCTTTACCGGTCATGCTAACCCCAGGGTGATTTCACTGCCCCCTTGACATGGAAGCTGCCATCCACCACTGTTTAGGGAGGCGTGTAGCCCCCGCCTTTTAATAAAGGAAAAATGAATTTAATATATTTCCTGAACTGCCAATGGAAAATTGAAATTCCCATGGTTCCCTGTGAGGGTGATGGCTATTGTGAAAGATGCTGTCTGTTCAGAGTGTGGAACCTCAGGCCTCAGGGCCATATCTGTCCTTTTTAATCCTTCCTGTTGGGTGTCCCCACATGGCCCCGCTTCTCCTCCTCTACAACACCATCCATTCATGGCTTCCCATCTTTTGTTGGGGTTTTCTTTTTTCCTGTTCTAAGCAGGTTGAAGTACTTCTCAGAAGGCTTGTTGTTGTTGGGTGCCTTCAAGTTGTTTCTGGTTTAATGGCAGCCCTAAGGCGAACCTATCACTGGGTTTTCTGGGGCTGAGAGCGTGTGATGCACCCAAGGTCACCCAGTGGGTTTCCATGGCTGGGCAAGGGATTTGAACCCGTGTCCTAGTTCAGCGCTCAAATCACTGTCTCTCTATTGTTCCATAGCCAACAGGGAAAAAAGAAACTAAAAAGACATCTGGATCCTCTGTTGATTCCGCTTCTGAATAAACTCCCTAAAGGTTTCCTTTATCCTCCATCAGATATTCCTCCTCTAAAAGAAAAGGGGGAAAAAGAATCAGGCAGAGAGAGCGTCTTACCAAGTTTACACAGCCAAGCTCAGTCAAAACACACCAGCGGATAGCAAACCAACAGAGGAGGGAAGGCTGAAATGGTTCCATCATCCAAGCTTGGTCAGCAGCCTAATTTTCTCTTGAACCGGATCCAAGGCAGAGTATGATTTTTTTTTTTCCAAAATAAAATCCTCTCTCAATCATTTGTTTGTTCTTCAAAGCCGGCACCCCCCTCCACTTCTGAGCAAAACATCTTGGCAAAGGAACAGAGGGATCATGAAATCGGTATTCCGCAGCCAAGAAAGAACTCGCTTTGTAGAATTAATAATAATAATAATAATAATAATAATAATAATAATAATAATAATAATATCTGAGATATTGAGGCAATAATTATTAATAATGTGAGTTGGGATATTGGGAAAAATTGGCAGCTTTCTTATGAGTTTACAGGCAAAGAATGTACAGGATATTCAGTTTTCTCTCCTGTCTGCCTTCCTTTTGCAGGTGACTTCATCCCCCCGGTGCGCTCCTTTTTTGCCAACAAGTCGGCTTCGGTTTAAGGCGACGCTGTGAATGCCCAGGTGCCTTAAATCGGAGTATAATTCTCTCCCCGTTCTCCTGTCTTTCCCCCGAAGGTCTCTTGGTGCATCCAGAACCTCGGGATCTGTTGGCAAAAAGGGAACTCCGGATTAGGCAGGAAGCAAAACCAAGACGGTGCAGCCTCAAATGGCTAATTTGGCTAGAAATGCGCAACCGCTTTACGCAAGGCAGGTCTCCTGAACCCCCTGCGATTGACTCCCGAGTAAACAAATTGCTGTGTGAGTTAGAGGAAGAACCTCCTTTAAAAATGCTGCCTGGCGGATTCTGGGCTCTGTAGTTCAAGGAGGCAATTACCAACCCCAGCAACCCCCGACGTTGTGAGCTGCCTGTTCACACTGCTAATGTTCCCTGGAATTTCTCAATATAAATTTCTCTCTATTCCACACCCTTCGTGCCCGCTATAAAGAAAGGGAAGAGCGATCTGTCGTCTCTAGAAGGAGCCCCGCCCGAGTTTTCTGACCTTGTCAGGTACACTGCTTTTGGAAATGGAGGCTCTATTTCGCTCACGGCTCCTAAGAACTAGACTATTTCCGCACTGGCCTGTTATAGCGCTGTAATTCCACTTGCAACATCCTTTGGAATCCTGGGGTTTGCAGATTCGGGAGGGGCCGTCCGAAACTGCAAACCCCAGGATTCCATAGGAGGTTGCAAGTGGAATCATAGCGCTATAACAGGCCAGTGCGGAAAAAGAGCCCTGCTCGCTCAGAACCGAGTCCAAAAGTCCTGTTTCTAAGCTGAACAGAGCCCCTTGGCAAGTTCAAAAGACTATTTTTTTTAAAAAAAAGAAAAGGGTATTATATTTCTAACCCCGACGTTTCTTCCAAGGCGTTCAAGGAGGCATTCCCCGGTCGCCATTGGACCCTCACAACAACAACCCAGTGAGGTGGACCAGGAGGCTTGACTGGCCCGAAGGGACACGCAGCGGGTTTGGGGCCTCAGGGAAGACTGGGGCCGAGGCTGCCCAAACACCAGTCCCACCATTTAAGGGGCTAGTTCAGCCATCTCCCCGTGGTGAGAGATACACTGCTCCTGGAGCTGCAGGTTCTATTTCGTACGGCGATCTAAATCTTTCCCAGAAAGGCCGCCAAACTTTATGGAGAACTCATAAGGGCTTTGGGGGTGATTGAGGGAAGAACTGGGGAGAACCGGACAGGCTGGCTGGAGAATTCTGGGAGTTGCAGTCCCACGCCCCGTTGCTGCAGGAATCAGTTCGCTTTTCAGGATTTTTCTTTTTAAAATCCCCCCCTTTCCTCCGCAGGGCGGCTGAAGCGGGGACCCCTCCCTCACGGCTAAATATCCCATTTTAGGGGGGCGGAAATACATTTTTAAAATGAGGAATGGGCGCTTATTTAAGGAGTCTGCATATGCAACCGTTTTAAAGAACTCTCTCCTAACTTCTGCGTACATGTTCTCTGACTTCTTACAATCAGATTTGTAATTTCCCCGCCCCCAAAAATTTCAGCATCATGGGTTTTGTAGTCTCCCCCAAACTTTGTAAGTGTTTAACCGATGAGTGACATGAGATGAACATGAGAAAAACCTAATACGGAGGTACATTTTTTTTTTAAGGAAACATAAACGAACATGATTGTTAGGAAATCGGGGGACTTCCTTCCTTAGTCGGAGGACACGAGTCGCCCGGTTCAGACGTGACCTCGTTACTTGTGCCGCTTCTGCCCTCCTCCCCTCCCACCACCCAGGGAAGAAAATCCCATTCAATCCAAAGTTACTTACTCCTAGGAAAACGCTCCTAGAAACGGAGTCTGAAGGGCATACCAATATAGAGATTAAAAAAAAAAAACGGAAAGGAAGAGGTTTTTTTACAAAAATTAAAATGGAAACGGAAAGCAAAAACTACCCCTTCAAAGGTCCATCCAGACCCAGTTTGTACTGTTTGCGTTCCTTCGCCCACTTCTGGAAGCGCCGGACTACAATGTCCATCGTCCCCAGCCTCGTTTCTGCTGGGCGCCCGCTTCAGAAATACATTTGAAAAAAAAATTATAGGGTGTTTTACGCTACAGGCAGGAACGGGGTGGGGAAGTTACTATTTTCTTCTGGGTTTTCTGCCCACACGGACAGATCTTTTTTAAAAAAACCGAAAACCACAGATTTGTGGTTGCCTTTTGCGGCTTACAACGACTGTCCAGGTTTTGGAAAGGCTATTATTCTGCGTTCTTTTACACCTTCGATATTCAATGCTGCTGTTTTTCAAAAATATTTAAATGTTTGGTTTCTCAGCGGAGTCCCAAGGCACCAAGGCATAAATAAGTGCAAAAAAAGATTTAGGAAAGTTCGCCGGCTTTTTTACGCACACCCCTTTCCCCCCTCCGAAATTAAAAAATCACCCTCCTAAGATGACGGCAAAGCAGTGGAGAAGGTTCCCTTGGCACCCAGCGGGAGAAGTAACTTCTGATCGGATTTCTCCCCGGTTGCGTGGCGTTGCGTTTCCATCGGCGGCTATTCAGCGCGGCTCCTTTTGTGCGATTTCCAAATCTTGGACCGCCGACTCCTGCTGTTCTTTTCGAGCGAGGCGGATCCGAAAAGCGGAGGAACGAAATTCACACGGGAGGGCGCCCAGATCCCTCCCTCCCTTCGATGGGGCTGGGGAATATCTATCTATTTTGGAAAGAAAAAGTCCCGAGAAGGAGAGATTTCAAGGAGATCTTACTCAGAAGGAAGCCCAGCCAGTACCTGCAGGGCTGCAGCATCAGTGAGCAAAAATAGCCTATAGAGGTATTGGGTAAGATAGTGGAAACAGGTTGGTTCCAACATTGGGTGGATTTCTCCTAACTAGAGTAGACCCATTGACTCAGTGGCTAAATGGGGAAATTGCAAAGGGAAATCCTACTTGGTCAATGGTTTTGCTCCAGGACTGACTATAGAATCCAGGCCAGTAGTGATGTATCATTGTAAAATTTTATTATGACAATTATAGCAAGAATAATCGGAAAATTTATTCACTAGTCTCTGTACACTTGCTTCAGAGTAAACCCTGCGTTTATTTTTTGGCTCAGCATAGGGAGCTCCTGTTTTCTCCCACCCTCCCCAACCTCGCAATTGTGACTTACTGGTGGGATTGGGGCCCAGTTTGCCTTTCTTACTGGAGAAGCCATTTCAATACTACGCTGGTGCGCACACTTACGCAGGCGGCATTTCCCCTGTTTTCAGCGGGGCTTACTCTCTCGTAGACCTGCTTAGAGTTGCAAGTTGCAAGGGGGATGATGTGATATGATGACGACGCTATTGCTGTTGGATAATGATTTAGGATAGTGCTGGGATCATAATATTTTTTCGGATGGCGATGGTAATGGCAACCTAGCCAGACTTGTGACAACCAGGGTAGTGCAGTGGTGGGCATTGGACTATGGACGCTAAAGACCTGGGTTCGAATCCCCGCTTGGCCATGGAAGTCCATTGGGTGACCTTGGGCGCGTCAACCCCCGGAATACCCCATTATAGTTTCTCCTTAGGGTCACCACAAGTTGGAAAAGACACAGCAACTAAACAAAGCAAAGCATGAAAAGCAAACAGTGAACATAGCTTTATGTTTTGTTATGACTTCACATTCTTTTAATTTTTAAAATGGTTTTCAATGTTTTAATATTTTAATTTATTGTTGGAAGTCGCCTTGGGTCCCATTCCGGGAGAAAGGCGGCCTACAAACATCATAAATAAATAAATGAAGTCTCCACCGCGTCCCACCAATAAATAAATAAATAAAAAAGAGGTGTAAATGTATCTTTAACATTGGGCTAAAAATTGAGTTTGGGGAGAATGGAGACCTTTGTTGCTTTGGGGGTGGGGTCCAAGCTATGGGGAAAGGCGCAAGCAAAATCATCATCATCATCATCATCATCATCATCATCATCATGGAGCAGGGGACAAAGTTGGAAGAGAAAAGGCGAGGCGATTTGTGGATGCGCCTATGCCGGGAAAGCTTTGCCTAGCCTTGCTGGATCGCCTCCTTTCCGCACCCAACGCCCTCCAGAAAGGATCGGCCCCACCTAATCCTGTCCCGGTCCTAAACCCATTTCCCTTGTCAGGAAGGATTCCCCGGGGTTTCCTCTCCTCTTTCGGGCTCCCCGACTGATCTTGTTCTTAATAGTTAATGTGTTTTAGGGGGTTTTAGATGGGTTGGTGGGTGGGGAGGATGGGTTATGTTTTAACTGCTTTTAATGCATTTGATGCACTGCTGTAGTACCGTCTGGATCCCTCCGGAGAGGCGGGATATAAATACTTATTATTATTATTATTATTATTATTATTATTATTATTATTATTATTATTATTATTATCTGGAAGAACGAACTCAGTAGGTTCCCCAGGGCAGAGCCGAGACCCAGGCGCCTGGGATGGTTTAAGGCTGAGATCCTTATGAAAGGGGGTCCCTTTTCTCCCTTTTACCCTCGAGAAGAGGGTACCCTGAGGGAAGACCCCAGCCTTGCTCCCGACCGGGAGGGAAAAGTTACAAAAATTGTTAAAGAGCCCCCACGATTAAGAACAAAGGTGCCAAAAAGCAGGTGTCAAAGCAAGGCGAGATAAGGGATATTGGAAGCGTTAATAATATTTGGGAATCTGAGGAAAGAGGCGGGATACTGAACCCCTCTCCTCCATTTATGATCCGAAATCCATCGAGAAGAGACGGTTCTAAACCGTTCCTGCTTTCGTTGCTTATCTGGAAGCTGCAAACTCATCTCCTCCATCTCGTTTTATTTCCATTTACCTGGAATGATTGTTCCTGTTAGTTCTAGACTTTTTCCCTCCCTCTCTCTTTTTAATCAAATTGCCTCGAGGTTCAGAAACACCTCCAGCGTTTCCCGGTTTCCCTCTCCTCCCCGGTTCGACTACATTTCCCATCGTCCCCGACCGCCTGGCGCTGATGGGAGTTGGAGTTTAAGACTTAAGGCTAAGAAACCGGGAAGGCTGGGCTGGTAGAGGAAGGCGAGGTGTCAACGGGTTCAGTCTGGTTTGACTCCCCTTTTAGAAGCAGGCCCTCGGGAATGGATGCGATTCCAGTGGTGGTTTTTGGTCCCTTTCACGTCGGTAAATCGAATCTAATTCGGAGTAAAAAAACCCGGGATTTCGCTGAAGGTTTTTAATAAATGGTAAAAAGCAAAACCTAGAAAAGGAGTCGCTACGAATTCGAGTGAGAACGCAGGGCACTGTCCTTCCCCGCTCCGGCCCCCAAAGTTATGGCGAGGTGGGTTTGTTGTCCGAACTTTAAACCCAGAACTGGGTTTAAACGGGCTGGATTCTCGTGTCTTTTGGGCCGACAGCGATCTGCCTTTCTTCCGACGCATCCATTTGCACGGGACTGAATTGCGCCTGTTTGAAACCCGGATGCCAAAGACTTGCGAGAAATCCTCATTCCAACGAAAAAGGTTCCCTGCCCCGCTGCCTTCCAAGCTCGTTGTCAGGAACGGGCTGGAAACGTCCCACGAAGTTCTGTTCTTTTAAGTATCCAGTTAAACCGTTTCCCCTTGGCTGAACCGAGTTGGCGCAGCGAAGGGACATTTATTTTAAGAATTCGGCTTATTGTTGCTTTTATTCTTCTTTTTAACTTTAAAATTTCTGCTCTGCGAGTTATGAACAGATACCCTTTAGAGATAGGAAGCCAGTGTGGAGTAGTGGTTAGAGGACTAGATGTTCTGGAACTGCAGCTCCCAGCATTCTTTGCAGGTCATGGATTCTGGGAACTGCAGTCCAGCAGCATCTAGAGGGTCAGAATGTCAGGCTGGGATTTGGGAGAGTCCAGTTCAAGTCCTCCCTGAGCCATTAAATGGACTGGGAGGCCTTGGGCCGTCTCTCTCTGGCTTTCTCTCTCTGGCCATTTCCGCACTAAACTGTTATAGTGCTATTATTCCACTTTGAACATCCTATGGAATCCTATGGAATCCATCCTATGGAATCCCAAAGGTCCCTCCCTAAACGGCAAACCCCAGGATATTGAAGTGGAATAATAGCACTGTAACAGTCTAGTGCAGACTCTCTCAGTCACACACACACACTTCCTTCTCCCCTTTCCTACCTCACGGGGTTGTTGTAAGGATAAAGTGGGGAGGAGAAAACTCCGACTCTGAGGACGAATAGTCCCCCATCGTCGTTCAGGAGGCAGAGGATTTTAATGTTTTCTCTACGCACGCAAATAGTATAGAGGGCAAATCTAAGCAGCTATTTTTATCTTTTTTGGACATCAGATCAGCTTCCATTAACGTCTCTGCCAGGCCCACGATCACATCGTGTTTATTTCTCCTTCTCCCTCCCCCCTTTTCTTCCTTCCCTCCCTTGGCTGTAGTTTTTTTATTTTAAAACCCAGTCACACTTTTTAAAAGCAGGGAAAAGGAAACTCCAATGTGCGCCGCCTTGAGCTTTCTGGTGGAAAGGCGGCTTAATGTAAGTGTCACGATGAACAAGATCGTTTTTCGGAAAGGTAGCAGCCTTCGTCCGTTCCAGTATAAAAAGAGGAAAGGCGAAGGAATGTCAGGGCCATTTTTTTCAGTCTAAACTAGCCTGGAAATCGTATGACTGGAAAGGGAACTCCAAGGGCCATCTAGTCCATCCACTCTTTATACCAGAGGAGGACGAGAGGAAGAAAGAAGAGAGTCTCTTTCCAAACCTTTAGATGGCGAGAAAAATAATCTAGAAGAGGAAGGTAGTCGCCTGCTCCAAGGTGAGAACCAATCTTGGGTACCAGTCTTAAAAAGGATGCTGGCATGCGCGTTATCCCAAATATCTTTTTATTTTTGTACCTTTTTTGTTTCCCTGGACACCTCCCTACCCCATCCAAGGGCTCACCAACTACTGACGCCAATATCACAAGCTCAGATACGCCCAGACGCGTGTCGGATACTCCTGCACATGTAAACGCATGACAGGGAACCCTCTTAGTCTCTGAAAAGCTTTCCCCTCTCGTCCCAGGGCAGCGCAGCCCTCCTCTTCTCCCCGGAGCGGGTTCGCGCGAGTCGTGGAACGCGGAGGCCTTGCTCGGTGAACGTGTGAACGGAGCCACGGGTGGCGATTGGATCACAGCGATGGCGCTTCGGGGGTCTTCCCGGGGATGGAAGAGGGAGAGGGTGCAAAGGTGGATGCCATAAATTTTGCTGGTGAAATAAGTGGGTTTTAAGGAGCATTTTGGGCAATATCACGGGGCTTGGGAGGTGGAAATTGTATGAGAAAGGCAGCGCCGAAGAACCTGAGGACTGGAGGACCCGTGTTCCAAAGAAAACCGACCTTCTCCGTGGCTTCAGCCATTTCCGCACTAGCCTGTTATAGCGCGATGATTCCACTTTCAACATCCTCTGGAATCCTGGGGTTTGTAGTTTCGGGAGGGGCCGGCCGGCTGCAACTGCAAACCCCAGGATTCCAGAAACTGCAAACCCCAGGATTCCAGAGGATGTTGAAAGTGGAATCATCCCGCTATAAGAGGCTAGTGCGGAAATGAAAGGAAAGGTAAGGTGGAGAGTAATGGTATGCCTACTCAGAAGGAAACCCCCTGAAAAGGAACGAAGGTTGCCCTACGACTTTGGAGACCCGCGCTCGGATCCCCGCCCGGCCATGGAAACCCACTGGATGACCTTGGACAAGTCACACTCTCTCGGCCTCAGAGGAAGGCAATGGCATCGCCCCCCCTCCCTTCCGAGACAAATCTTGCCAAGAAAACCCTGTTATGGATTCGCTAAATCGGAAAGGACTCGACAACACACAGCAGCAAAGACGCGCAGGAAACTTTCCTCCGGGAGACGAAAGGAGCAGTGAAAGTTGCAACTTGCTGCACGGTTTGAAGAACAGGGAATTGCTCCGTTTTGTTGGACGGGACCGTATTGGATGAAGCGGACTTAAGCCTTGCGCTCCAGACTCCTTTCTCTCTTTTCCCTCTGTCCCCAAAATGCTACCAGATCCCTTTGCATCCTGTATTTTTCCCGGTTGTTCTTAGTCGTTGCTCCCCGCCCTGAGTGGCCCGAAAGCGGGGGATTATTCCTGCGTGCGCGCACCCACGCGCAATAGCCAAAATCCTGTTAGCCATCCTACACGTGTTCCCTTACGCACGTGGTTGGAAACGGATGTGTCAGCAGAGTTCCCTGGGAGGGGATGCGCCTTCAAGCCGACTCCCTGGCGACCTTTCCCGGGGGTTTGGGTGGCCAGAGGGGGGGTTTGTCCTTGCCTGCGTCTGAAGCTGAGAGAGTGGGACTTGCTCAAGGTCTCTCAGTGGGTTTCCATGGCTGAGTGAGGATTTGAACCCTCTCCCGCTGGAGTCTCGGATTCACAGGCAAATCACTAGCCACGTTGGCTAATAAACTTTTCCTAGAGGCTTACATTCCATTGCAAGTGTGAGCCAGCCTGGTGTAGAGGTCGGAATGTTTCCGTCATGACTCTCGGAGACCGGGGTTCGAATCCCCGTTCAGCCATGGAACCCCCTTGGGTGACCTTGGGACAAGTCGCACTCTCTCAGCCTCAGAGGAAGGCAAATCCCGTCTTAACAGATCTTGCCAAAAAAACCCTATTTTTTGAAGATCCAGCATGATGAGCGTTGGATTAAGACTCCTGGAGTCCAGGAGTTTCTGTCATGGAAACCCACTGGGTGAGCCTTGGACAAGTCACACTCTCTCAGCCTCAGAGGAAGGCAAATCCCCTCTTAACAGATCTTGCCAAAAAAACCCTATTTTTTGAAGATCCAGCATGATGAGCTTTGGATTAAGACTCCTGGAGTCCAGGAGTTTCTGTCATGGAAACCCACTGGGTGATCCTTGGACAAGTCACACTCTCTCAGCCTCAGAGGAAGGCAAATCCCCTCTTAACAGATCTTGCCAAAAAAACAACAACCCTATTTTTTTGAAGATCCAGCCTGATGAGCGTTGGGCTAAGACTCCTGGAGTCCAGGAGTTTCTGTCATAGATACCCACTGGGTGAGCCTGGGACCCGTCACACTCTCTCAGCCTCAGAGGAAGGCAATGGCAAACCCCTTCCGAACCAATCTCGCCAAGAAAACTCCATGATGGGCTCGCCATGGAACTCGAAGGCACAAAACAACAGCCCTGGCTGGATTCGAGCCATTGAATCGTTTGGATCTTCCTGCCTGTAGAATCAACAGTTGTTTCAATGGGTCTGCTCTAGTTGGGACTAACCAACAGGATTCTGGACATGGAGATGCTCGTTCTTGGATAAGACGTGATGCTTTTTTTCAGTGCCTTCCTTGTACCTCTGGGCTGATTCACCGACGCTGGAGGAACAATCGTTCTGCGTTTCCCAAGGGGGCAAGAAGTAGCCCGCATTGGCAGATGTGCAGTCCATTGCAACAGTGCCAGCATCCTACACTTACCTGAGTAGAGATTTGCTTCATGCAGACATGATATTGGACCTTGGCCAGAGCCGGGGCGACAAGGTCGAGCCCTGGGGACTTTGTGATTAACAGGGATAATGACCTCAACTTTTTTTTCTTTTGAATTTTCCTGCAACTCCACCAGTAACTGGAAGGGACCTGGATTTGCCCAGCAGGATTGCACGGTTATGTTTGATCCCTATCCCAATCCAAAGTAGTTTAGAAGGACTTGGATTTTAGTGAGCAAAACCCATTAGCCCTGCAAAAGACCTGCTCTTGCTGGAGATGAACATTGAAGCTCAACATAGTTTCCGATAGATGGTAGAGATTCGAACCCTGCTCTCACCGGAGTCCTAGCTTAGTATTCAAATCTCTACGCCTCACTGTCTGCCTCTTCGATCTGCGTTTATTACGATATTATTACTGGTTGGGAGGGCGCCGGGTATTTGCTGGATTTTCTCTGCGGGAATAACTTGGGTGGCTTTGGGGAGCGACGCACCTTGACACGGATGGGTCTGTGCGCGTGTTCGTGCGGACACAGAGACGCCTTCGCTGCTCTGCCTCAGGCAGCAAAATGTCTTGGGCCACCCTTGAAAGAAGAAGGTAAGCGAGGCTCTGGGAGACTGAAGCAACAACAGTTGAGGCCGTGGACTTGTTGAGTTCTGTACAAACACAAGTGACCAATTTTGGGCGAGGAACGTTCTGAAATGGTCAGAAACCCACCCAATTATTTAACGGGACTGAATTTCTAGCTGGTTGTGGGAAAATTTGCTAAGAGAAGAGGCGCAAGGGAGGAAAAAACCAAAGGAACAAAACAAATCTTCCACTATTTGGTACAACTCGTGCGAAAAACAAGCTTGGATGCCTCTGTCTTCCTCAAACGGGAATTAACGAAATTGCTTGGAACGTCTGGCGCGCTGCGTTACTCCTTTATTAACGCACTACAGCGCCTTGCGTTTAGGAGTCTTGCTGCATATCCCAAGCGGATATGGTTGCTTTCCAGTAGATCTTACACACCTGTGGTCAAATATAGGATTGTGTATTTGCAAACGCGGTTTTGAGAAGTGCGTTTTGGACTGCCACTCCCACAGTTCCTTGCTGGGCAGGGGATTCTGGGAGCTGTAGCCCCCAGATATAGGGAAAGGTCGCACCCTTTGGTTGGCGGTGCTTGCTTAGGAAAAGGATGGGTTCAAAAAGAAATCCAAATATTCAGATAGGGGTCTGAGTCTTCAACGATTTTGCACAGGAGGATGAATAATTTCGGTTGTTTTTTCTCCTGCTGTGGAAGAGAATGAATATTCCTCTGAATTAATCTCCCCATATTTGAATGCCTTGTGGAGTTTTCTGGTGCAAAAAAAAACCCACCTTGTTTTCAGCGTTTTCTGCTCAGGAAACCCATTTTCTGCACACATTCACAAAAATATGTGTGCTTTTTTTTGCAGGATAATTTGCCCTCAATACTTTGGGATTTTTGAGTCCCAGGAGAACACTGTTCAAAATTCTCCCTGGTCCATTATTCTTCTCCAGGGGTTTTTCCAGCTCTCAGAAAACCCATTTTTCAATCTGGGGTGGGTGGGGGTAGATCGTGATGAATGTTCTTTGCATCCATACATCTTCTTGGATTCTTCCAAAGACAGAACAGTTTGTGTATATAGGAGGTGTCTGAGAACACTAAGGCAACATGGATGCTGGGGCTTCTAATTGTATTAGGGATTTATGAGCTGAGTTAGGGAGATACCATATGGCACTCTGGAAATACAATATGCTGTTTTGCTAAGAGGCTGTGTAAGCCACTGACAAAATACACACCCATAAACGAAAGCTTATAAACCTGTCTTTTATTAATTGCTTTCATTCCATCTTCCTCTCCATCTTCCACCTCATGTTATGGTCCTCTCTGCCATTTCTGAACTAACTAGCAGACTTCTGAGAGTATATCTCCACCTCTCTTTTTCCTCCATTATGGTGTTGGAGTGTTGGGCTGAGACACTTGGAGACCAGGGTTTGAATCCCTGCTCGCATGCGGAAACCTAGTGGGTGATCTTGGTCAAGTCACACTCTCTCAGCTTCAGAGGAAGGCGAAACACTTCTGAGCAAATCTTGCCAAGAAAAGCCTGTGAGAAGCTCACCTTAAGGTTGTCATAAATCAGAAACAACTTGAAGGCACACAACAAAAGCAAACTCTAGGATATGTCTGCAATAAAACCAAGGATGGCAACTAAACTCCAGTGGTGGAGTTACTGGCCAGTGCTCCACTTCAAAGTTTGGACAGAAATTTGATTTGAGTTCCTCATTTATTTATTTATTTAAAAAAGTGGTTCTTGCACTCCTGGCTAGGTCATTCTGTCTGTCAGAGGTCTGGATAGAAGCCAAGAGGAAAAGACTATGGCCATTTCCAGACTAGACTGTTATAGTGCCTCCCATAACTGGATTCCATAGGATGTTGAAAGTGGAATCATAGCACTATGACAGTCTAGTGTGGAAATGGCCTATAGCTCAGTGGTACAGCCCACATTTTGCTTGCAGACTTTCACAACTTTAAGAGTCCCTCCAGGCTGGGCTTGTGATTTAACACTGTTTTAATCTTAATTTTGTATGTTTGTAACTATGGTTTTTTTTATTGACATTTCTCCCTTTTTGGAAGCCACGTTGAGTCTCATTCTGGGAGAAAGGTGGGATACAAATAAAGTGATGGAGGGGTGAGAAAACAAAAATAATGACCCCAGATGATTTAGATAACCTCAAAGGTGACAATGAAGACATTGAGATAGTCAAAGATTTCCTATACCTTGACCCAGACATTAGTCAGAATGGAGAATGCAGTCAAGAAATGAGAAGAAGACTTGGAAGGGCAGCAATGAAGATACTAGAGAAGATCCTCAGATGTAATATCATTGAATACCAAAGTCAGGATTGTCTGGGCCATTATATTTCCAATTTCTATCTAGGGTTGTGAAAGCTAGTCAGGGAAGAAAGCTGATAGGAAGAGAATCAACTCACTGGAAATGTGGTGCTGCAGGAGAGTTTTCCAAATACCATGGATTCCCAAAAAAGAGAAATAAATGGGTCCAAGAGCAAATCAAGCCTGAACCCTCCTTAGATGCCAAGGTAGCTAAACTGAGGCAGGAGAAGACATAGACTCCCTAAAAGAGGCAACAGTGTTTGGTAAAGGCAGAAGGCAGCAGGAAAAGAGGAAGGCCGCATTCCAGATGGGTAGACTCAATCAAGGAATTTGGCTAATTGCTGGAGTTGTTGGGATGACTTAGTCAATGAGAGTGAGGGATTTTTAGGAGTGACATCTCAAATTATGCAAATGAGCCATCAGCCTGAGGCAGGGAGGACTCAAGTGAGCTGGCATTTCATTGAAGAGTTCTTTTAATATACACCTACTGTAAGCTACGTTGCAAAGGAAGGAACTGGCAAACCCACCCCTGTGTATTCCTTGTCTGAGAAAACCCTGTGAAACTTATGGGGTTGCCATAAGTTGATTGGTGACATGAAGGCACATAATGCACACACACATTTATGTCTCAGATGGTAGAAAGTTGAACTATAGGAAGTGGGGAGGAGAGAGGAAGGAATCAAGATTTTAATGAATTTCACTGCTAAATAGTAGACAGCAAAGAGGAAATGATTATCTGGGAAGATGGTGACTCTCCTTCGTTGGAGGTTTTTCAAACAGAGGTTGGAATGGTCACCTCTCAGGAGTTCTTTAACTGTGGCTTCCTACTTTGGGAAGAGAATTAGACTAGATGGTCTTTGGGTTCCCTTCCAATTTTATTATGCTATGTCTTTGTGATTCTGTGATGAAGTTTTCTGTGCTACCTGATTTTATATTTCCAAAGTTATTTTATCAGTCCCATTGAAGCTTGGTCTTCTAACCCTGTCAACCTGATGAAAAATATTGTAGATTCATAGACTCTTAGTGCTGGAAAGTACCAAAAGGGCCACCTAGGCCATTTCCGCAGTAGATTGTTCCAGTGCTATTATTCCACTTTCAACATCCTATGGAATACTGGGGTTTGCAGTTTAGGGAGGGGCCCCAAAGGCCTTAAACCCCAGGATTCCATTGCATGTTGAAAGTGGAATAATAGCACCATAACAGTCTAGTGTGGAAATGGCCCTAGTTTAAGCCCCTGCCATACATTAATATCCAGCTAAAGCACTCTTGGAAGACACCCATCCAACTTTTTCCAAGATGTCCAAAGACGGAGGGCTGAGATCTTTGAGACTCAGAATGTCGGTCAGTAGATAATGTCTGCTGTTCCAGAATTTATTGCCACCTTGTTAACTCATTTCATCCTAGTCTCTTTCACATCTCCCCCCACAACAATTACTTTTTTAAAAATTGTGTCTGAATGGCCTTTGTCTTCTGTAAATCAAGAGGTTTGGTGAGACCAGGAGGTATCTGGAAGATGACGGCATTTATAGAATCATAGAATCATAGAAATTCAGAGTTGGAAGAGACCACACAGGCCATCCAGTCCAACCCCCTGCCATGCAGGAACACCCTCAAAGTACTCCCAACAGATGGCCATCAAGCCTCTGCTTAAAAACCTCCAAGGAAGGAGACTCCACTACACTCCGAGGCAGCAGATTCCACTACCGGACAGCCCTGACTGTCAGGAAGTTCTTCCTGAGGTTCAGGTGGAATCTCCTTTCCTGCAGCTTGAATCCATTGCTCCTTGTCCTGGTCTCTGGAGCAGCAGAAAACAAGCCCTCTCCTTCCTCTACGTGGGTTCCCTTCAAATATTTAAACATGGCTACCATGTCCCCTCTTAACCTCCTCTTCTGAAGACTAAACATACCCAGCTCTCTAAGTCTATCCTCATAGAGCATGGCTTCCAGGCCTCTCACCATTTTGGTCGCCCTCCTCTGGACTTGCTCCAGCTTGTCAATATCCTTCTTGAATTGGGGTGCCCAGAACTGGACACAGTATTCAAGATGGGGTCTAACCAAAGCAGAGTAGAGTGGTACCAGTACCTCCCTCGATCTAGACACCATACTCCTATTGATGTCTATTCAGCAGTTCTGCACATATTCCACACATTATTCAGCAGTTCTGCACATATTCCACACATTATCTAAAGAAACAGATTATTCTCTATGAGCTGATACTGAGGGAGACTGAGGGCCGTTGTTCCAATTTTCCAAATTGAGCATCTTTGTCATGTGTGATGCACATGCGCATACACAGAAAGGAGCTTCCGGAGAGGCTGAGCTGAGTGTGTTGGCTGCAGAAGGACTTCCTTAAGACAGATGATGGCAATATTCTTCTGTCACTGTGATGTTGCTTTCTTTACTTCTGAACTTGTTTGACTCTAAAATGTTAGCCTCTAGTATAGACCCATTGAGTCAATGGAATTTTCATAAATGATGACTTATCAATTTCCGGTTGATTTGATCTGTGCACCCTTGAAACTAGCAACTTGGTGTGGGCTCTGGACCAGAAATCTCTAGCCAACATGGCCAGTGCCGAGGTCGATTGAAGGATTCTGAGACTTGTAGTCCAAAATAGTAATTCTTCTCACCTGGACCCTGATCGTTCCCCAGGTACAAGAAGTTCTGATCTCAACAGAACTGGCCAGTAGGCAATGCAGCCATTTCTAATCAGGTGACATAGAGGAGCCAATGGGGTTCCACCCCACTTTGTAAAGCCTCAGTTTCTGCTTTGAGTCTCTGTCATTGTGTGGTTGAGTGAAGACTGATTCTGTACATGCTCTGTGTTCCCTTTACCTTTAGATTGCTAGCCAGAACCATAGCTGGCTAATGGCTCCTATGTCAGCGGGATGTTGAATCGACTCTGAGTGCAAACGTTAAAAGAAATACCCAAAGCATTGAACCCATTTTGAGGATGGGGTTCAGCCATCTTGGATACCTTCTTTAAAGTCTCAGTTAAAACCTGGAGTGGATTCACTCCCTACTGACATGGAAGCCACAGTCTACCACTGTCGTCACCTCTGCCTTGCAGCCAAGCTAGGCAATACATGAAAATGTGTGAATCCACAGCATGCATCCGCATACAAACACAGACAGGATGGCACACTGTGTCTGCCTGCTTCTGAAACCCATTTGAGAGAAAAGCAGGATATAAATTTAATAAATAAGTAAATAAAAATCTTGAGGCGGTTACAGACCTCAGATTTTGGGCCTGTTCTCTTCCACTAGCAGTGTTGCTTTGTGTAATTTCCATCCTAAGGAGGAGGTCTGAAGAACGCAAAAGCTTTCTAGCAATACTTTGTCACATTGCAATTGCTCCTAACAAAGGTATTACCCTACTGTGGCTTTTGAGTTATGGGAATCATTCCTGCAATTCAAAGAACTGGGAGGACATCTCATTCCTTCATGGCATTTGGCTACATTAATTCAGTAATAAGATTACCACCCAATCTCAGAACAGAATAGACACTTTATCTCTCCATTCAGCATTATATTTTTCTCTCTCTCTTTCTTTCTCTCTCTCTCTTTGCATAGAGCTGAGTGCCATACTGATCTTGAAATGTAAAATTTCCAAAGTCGTTTGGTAATCTTAAATGAAGATTCTCTTGTTAACACCCCAAACCTCATTATATTTTCCCCTTGCGATACCCTTTCAAAAAAAATCCCCTGTTTACTTAATGATCTCAAATCATACCACGGAAAACTCATGTTAATAAAATACAAAGGATTTTGCTTGTTCAGAAATTTAGCAATCTAACCCCCCACCGCACCCCATCCCTCCGGTTTTATCGCCTTAGCAAATATTATTTTTCTTTTTTAAAAAAATGCTTGAAGGTTTTGCATTGCATTAGGTTGTGTTGACTGTCCCTTAAGCTGAATTTACAAGCTGATTGAAAGCACTGGTGCTTTTGGCTTGTCGCTTTTAAACAAATTCTTAAAACGTGCGCGCACACCCAAACCTCTTTAATGTTCGGAACAAAACTCTCCATGCCACCAAAGAAGGGAATTGTACAAGTTGAGCAAGGCCACACACCAAGATAAGGGCTGTTCTATGAATATGCAGAAGAATTTCCACTTGGACCCTATCAACTTACATGAAGAAGAGGAAAAAGTTTCTGCTCTTATATTCTTCTGTGCCAGATTATAAAAGCAGCTGATGTCAAATTCTGTCGATATTTTGCAATGGGTTAATGAGCCCTTTCTTGCTATCTGTGTAGAAAATAGTTGGGTTTTCCTGTCTTGGATTCCAGCTTCAGATCAAAAATGCCCCCGAAAGTTCTAGCTTTTACCATGAAAGTTGCTTGACCCATGCTGGCTTGTTTACATTTTTCATCTTATGCATGAATTAAAATATTTTAATGAGGCCATTGCACATTTGTGTTTTGATGTGCACAAGTCTACATAAACTTCCTTTCCTTAAAAAAAAAAAAGAGTTGGCTAGCCATGAAGTTGAACTACATTCTCATGTGTGAACAGGTGGCATTCTACAAACCATTATCTATTTCTCAAAACAGGAAACCCCAAGCAGGCGACAGCAAAAATCCTACCAAAGTAATCTCATTCTCCAGGGGTTTTTGCAAGCCGGAGTTCAGAGCAGGGAAGATTTTTCAAAGTCTTGTGAGTGCATGAAGAGTATTTCTTGTGTAATGATAGTAAGTCTATCTATTTATACATAATGCAGAGGTAGGTGCACTGGCCATTAGTAAAAAAAAAAGGAATCAAAATTTATGGGCCTTTCTGCACTAGACTGTTATAGTGCTTTTATTCCATTTTCGGCATCCTGTGGAATCTTGGGGTTGGCAGTTTAGGCAGGGGGCATTTAGAATTCTCAGCCAGGGAGCTCTTTGGCCTCAGTGAACTACAAACCCCAGAATCCCACAGGAGGTTGAAAGTGGAATCATAGCACTATAACAGTGTAGTACGGAAAGGGTCTCAGTCTAAAACCCAGAATGGATTCACCAGCTACTGCTGGGCCATAGACTTTGAAATAAAGGCCATCACATGATGTTGACTGCAGCATTGCCACCTGGTAATTGAGACTGGAGAGCTTTCACAGTCCCTACATTTTCCCTAAGGTAGCGAATACATAGGGAATGTGCAATGAATACGAATCGGTCTCACATACGCAACTCTGGGTTACACATTCGTTATCGCTTTCGTGACTTCTGCTGTTTTCCTCTGGGAAGAGAAACGACTGTGGTCCCAGTAAGGATCAGTGTACTGGGAGCAATTCCAAATGGATTAACAAAACACATGAAGGAAATCACCATCGATGGGATCACAATAGCACAATGACAAAAAGTGACTCTACTTGGAACGTGACTCATTATCCAATGATACTTCACAGATTCCTAGATTCTTGGATAGGCTCTAAATCATTGATGGTCCAAGTCACCAATAGCTAACACTGGCAGACTGTGAAGTCACCACCACCACCAGTTACAAGGACAATAGCCACAAGAACAACAACAACTTTCCCAGGCTCTGAACCTTAGGCTCATCCTAGATGTCCAGGACTGAGTAGAAATAAGCAGTCCTTGCAAAACTCATGGGAGAGGGGGCAGAACAAACGATTTCACAACAAATGTGGAGTCCGTGTCAGCTGAAGAAATCTCCAAGATGGATTGTTGGCAGCATGGCCTTTGCTCCTTCATGGTGTCATGAGGGATCAGAGCAGGAAGCAGGAATGATCTTGTTCCCACCAAAGTGTCTTCAGAATCCACCACAGTATGAGTTCCAGTTGTCTTGGAAAGCTTTCCCCCATCGTAAAAAAACAGGTTACATCCGCCAGTCATCTGTTCACATCCTTGTCATCTGTTATAATTTGCTACAGTTTGACATGCCGGTGGCCTGTCTGACAGCCCAACCTTAGCCTCAGCTGTACATTTACTCAGAAGTAAGCCTCACTTTGTCCTCAGTCTGGCTGACTTCCAAATAAGCATGCACATGCCTATGGCTTTTGTTGTGACTGCCGTGTAACCCAGTTGGGATATGGAGAAAATGTCTTGAAAAAAACCGGATAAAAACAGCAGAGTCTGGTGTCTGCTCAGTTAGAAAATAACAGACTGTGATTTGGGGTGCTAGCAAAATTCTCCATGGCACCCACAGGTTTTCCCTGTTTGGATGGAGTGACATTCTGATGAGGTTGGACTGCCATGGGATCTGTGGTCAGTTGAGAAGGAATCCCTGCCCTTTAGAGATTTAGAAATGTTTATATATATTTATTTATATATATATGTGTGTGTGTGTGTGTGTGTGTGTGTCTGTGGAAAATACTGCATTACTTTTGATAGTGATGGATGATGATGAAAGAGATGCAAATGAAAGGCAAAGGAGAAACTGCACATTTTTGCATGTACAAATGCATATAATTGGTTCCACTTTATAGAAATATACATACTATTTTGCCCATTTGTACCCACCCCCAAATCTGCTCGTATGGAAAGGAAAACCCTGGGAAAGCATTCTGTGGATGAGGTCCCCTGTCCTGCTAAAATTCATGTGGGGCTGGTTAGGTGTAATTCACAAATCCCCGGCTAAGATCCTGCTCAGCATTTGTATAGCCTAACTATGCATTCACCCAGCGGTGCTGGGCTGCACCGTTATCTAGGCAATTGTGGGAAAGCCATGGCTTATACATTCACGTTTCATAGGAAGTACAGAACATAACAATTTAGTTACTCTTGAGAAATGCTCAAAGAAAGATGTAGCTCTGATTCCTCTTTGTAGATCCAACCAGGGCAGACTCACTGAACCAATTGTTGAAGGGCAAGTCAACAATCACGTAAATCCCATTGATTCAATTGGTCTATTCTAGTCGAGACAGCCAATAGGATTCTGACATTACTATTTAAATTTACAAGTATAATGGTAACTAACTACTTTTGGAGGGGCCCTTTGATTTTTAACTGTAACTCATCCAAATTGGCTGTGATCGTGGCCACCCCAAAGGGGCGTTCCGTCCACAAGGCCAATGACACACTCCGCCCAAGTTCAAGTACTCGGGAATCCATTGGTCACGAACACTTAACAGAAAGGAAGGAAAGCATATCATCAATCTCCTTGCAAAGCAGCGGTGACCCCAGTGTGCACTGGGGATGTTCTTTTCTCCTCTCTCTCTTTCTTTTTTTTCACCAAAAGCTTCTGGGCAATTTTCCATTTGAGGACACCGTCTGGAAAAAGTCTGCTCAGAGGAGCACCTCCCCAGCCAGCAGCATCCATCACGGCCAAACAGTAACACTTTGTTACAGGCAGCGGCGACAATGTTCCTGTCCCAACAGAAAGACGTATTTATCGCAGCTGCTTTAACACCAATGCATTCGCTACGGTCAGTCTTTTGGAGCGAGGATGGATTCAATGGTGAACAGGGTTGTACAACGCCCCTTCAGTCTGAGAACACAGTGGCCAAAACGAGACTCAAATTGCCAAGGAAGGTGAGGCACACTGCCTCCTTCTGCTCGGATTTTCACCGGGCCGTCCCAACAGTGCCGAACGGCTATCCTGACACCTTCAGAAGCTTCCATCTCTTTACGGTCTTATCCTTTATACTTCAGTTGACCTCCTCTTAGGCAATTACAATGTCAAAAGCTAGGCTTCCAACCTCATAACAGTCTGGTGATCACATTTACGGCTGTCGGACCATTGTCAAGTACCTCCACCAACCCACCTTAAATTCCAGGTGGCCATTGTTAGAACTATCAAGTTCTATAATGCCATGTCCACATTACACTGTTATAGTGCTATTATTCCACTTTCAACATCCTATGGAATCCTGGGGTTTGCAGTTTAGGGAGGGGCATTTAGGATTCTCAGCCAGAAAGCTCTTGGGCCTCAGGAAACTACAAACCCCAGAATTCCAAAGGAGGTTGAAAGTAGAATAATAGCACTATAATGGGGTAGTGTGGAAATGGCCAAATTGTTTTAACATTGTGAATAGTATAATTCTGTTTTAATGTTGATCTTTTGTACATTTTTAGCAGCATTGTACTTGTTTTAATTTGTAAGCTGCTTTAAGTCTCAGGTTTGGGGAAAAGATGGGGTATAAATTGTGCCCCTTTGCAGTTCAGCAAAGGGGTTTCTTAGCACCTCTGCTACGTATCATAAATGTAGCATCTGCTACATATACATAAAGTTCTGTAATGTGACGGGTCACGTAGGATTCTGGTGCTTAACGACAACAATACTAATAGAAAATGATAGAATTCTGGCCTCAGTGTGTTGAAATTGGTCCCCATCCAGTGTTAAGTAAGGCAAACAGCTAGACTTCCAAGCTCACCAATGATTAATGAAACGTATTAAGCCTTTTCGACTAACATTCCAATCTCTGCCAATTGTGGTGACCTTCTTACTTAGACTGCTTTGTTGGTGATGTCCCACAGAGCCTGTATATGCGAGGGAGAAAGTTTCCTGCCCAGAATTTCTTACAATCTAATTTTAACTACTTTGGGAGGAATACTAATGGGAGTAGAGCATGAATGGAGAACTTAGAGGAATACAGTGTGATGGCAGCCAAAGATCTTTCTATTCAAACATGTCTTCAGCTGCTAAAGGTTTATATCAGACAGTTTTAAAATGGATGTACTGGACTGACAGCAATGATGATTAGTTGTTATTATCATTATTTGCTATTGAGTCAGTTTCAAGATCTCCAAAAGGTTCTATTCTTAACAGCCTTCCTTGGGTCTTGCAAACTCAAGACCAAGGCCATCTCCACACTAGACTGTTATAGTGTTATTATTCCACTTTCAACATCCTATGGAATCCTGGGCTTTGCAGTTTAGGAGGGATCTAAAGGCCAGGATTCCATAGGATGTTGAAAGTGGAATAATAGTCTAGTGCGGAAATGACCCATGGTTTTCTCAGTTGAGTCTGTCCATCTGTAATGTGGTCTCCCTCTTTTCCTACTGCTTTCAGCTTTTCCAAACATTATTGCCTTTTCTATTGAGTCATAGAATCTCATGATGTGTCCAGTGTTCGATAGCCTCAGTTTAGTCATCTTGGCTTCTGGGGAGATTTTAGACCTGATTTGTTTTTGAATGCACTTATTTTAGCAGCCCATGGTATCCACAGAACTCTCCTCCACCACCACATTTCAAGTGAGTTATTTTCCTGCTGCCTTTCCTCACTGTCCAGCTTTCATAGTCATACATAGAAACTGAAAATACGATGGCGTGGATAATTCTGACTTTGACATTTAATGAATTACTTTCCATTACCCATTATTATTTTACAGCTGACTTGTTATCAGGGTGGTATTTTAAGATTGTTCAAACTGGCATTTTAACAGCAACGTTAGTTTTAATTTGCATTTTAATACGCATACTTTATTGGATTTGTATTGGAATCTTTTTAATTATGCTGAATTCTACCCTGTGTCCCGGCCCTGGGAGAAAAACAAGAAAGGGATCAATCAATCTAGCAATCAGTCAGACGGATAGATTTGCTTTGGTTGAAGATGAAATCTAAGAGGGATAAACCAAAGACTGTGTAGGAACAGATTATATGAACAGTGTCCAACATTGGTCCCATTTTGGTGCCAGGATCAGCCAAGCATTTGAAAACTTAGACGGTGGGGTGTTTTTAACGATAGTAAAAATATTTGAAAATATTTGAAAATATTCCAAAAATGGATGGAAAACATGCTTTTTAAATGCTGGGAAACCCTGATGAAGAGAATCTTGGACTTAAGATAGTTTTTGCATTTTGGAACTTAATTCTGCCCAAAATTCAGCTGGCCCCTCCCTAAACTGAAAACCCCAGGATTCCATAGGATGTTGAAAGTGGAATAATCGCGCTCTAAGAGTGTAGTGCGGAAATGGCCAAGGAGAGAGGCTTGTGGTCTTCTGAGTTAAAAAAAAATCTTGTCACTGGATGCTCAAGTTTCCCAGTTGGGATTGCAGACTTGTGATTCCCAAAGCAGGCCTGTGGTTTTTTGACCCATGTACTGAAGAAGATGCTATCTGGGTGTCTGCATTCAGTGTATGTATGTGTATGTATATGTATGTATGTATGTATATATATATATGCATGGAGGAAGGGAAGGGAAGGGAAGGGAAGGGAAGGGAAGAAGGAAGGAAGGATAAATTAAGTTAAAGCCGGAGGTGGTGGTGGAGTCCTACATTATGGTTTGGCTGGAACTTCCTGGTCTGTTTTTGTACCCACCGGACTTCTTCAGATCCTCATGAATATCCTCCATCCCAATTTTTTTCAGGGTGAAAAATAATAATAAATGACTTCTGAAATCCTCTAGGAGCGGCAATTCACCTTCTCAATAATTCACAGGCTCCCTAACCGTTTGAAAGCACTCTTAATTTTTTTAAAAAACAAACCATAATTGAGCACATTTGGTTTCCTTTTATTCTGATATTTTTGGTTCCCAAAGCTCTGATTTCTCCCACCCCCAAATTCTGGTTAGAATGAATTTAGTTTGGAGGATGGGTCTTCTTAACCCGTATCCACTGAAGCTCGTCTGTTTGGGCCGGGCACAAAAACATGGAAGGCGAGAAGAATGACACAGGCTGAGCGGTCAAGGTATGGCAGAGGCATGCCAAAGAGCTCACCACTGTGCATGCATGCGCCCCACATGTTTCCATGTGCTGGTGATCTGTATTCAACAGGCATTGTCCGAGGTATGGGCTGGAACCAATGCAGTTAAACTTCAAAGATTTCTTCATTCTCTGCAGTGTGGATCCACATTGGCTGGGGTCTTTATTTCTCTGCCCCCCAGTGGAGATTAAATACATCGATAGCTTAAAGCGATGAAAGTATGCACAGTATACGGCCCGCTCCAGGCTGTGAATTACATCCATGCCTTTCACACACCCCCAACCCCCTACCTCTGCAACTGGCTTTGTACTCCACTGACACACAGGAAAAAAAATGCGGTCAAGATTGGCCCAGCTGTACGTCCATATTATCCTTGTCTTCTCCCTGACAAGCGTTAATATACGGAGCTTTATCACGCTGGGACTCTGAGATGAATGGAGGGAAGGGGGTCGGGAGGGAGGGAGGCTTCAGATAGACCAGGAATGATGGGGGAGATTTCAGATGTCCCGCGGCAACACAGAGCTGTAGACTCACAACTGGAAAAGACCACAACTTCTTGCCCATTTCATCAGAGTGAAGGGATCTCTGTTGTCTTATCCAGTAGTGGAGACAATCTTATTCTCTGCTGGTTTGCCCATCATTGATTTATTAGGTGAATAATACACACAGCCTTTGACCAAGGTCTGTAGAACCAAGTCACAGGGCCATTTCCACACTACACTGTTATAGGGCTATTATTCCGCTTTAAACATCCTATGGGATCCTGGGGTTTGCAGTTTAGGGAGGGGCATTTAGCATTCTCAGCCAGAGAGCTCTTTGGCCTCAGGAAACTACAAGCCTGAGAATTCCATGGGATGCTGGAAGTGGAATAATAGCACTATAACAGTGTACAGTGGAAAGACCCATAGGTTGGTCTTCCAAACTATGTTGGACTGAACTCTTTCACCTGGAGGTAGTTCAGTCATCTCTGGTCTCTTTCATACCTTACATTGATAGCACCTGAATCCCACTTTAATTCCTATGGTTCCCTTCTGTGGAATCCTGGGATTTGTAGTTTGATAAAGTATTTTGAATTTTCTCCCAGAAAGTACTCTAGTGGCTTACCAAACTGCAAATCTCAGGATTCTGTGGGATGCTGCCGTAGCAGTTAAAATGGTATCTACTATATTTACTGTAAACTATAGCTCACTGGCAGAGAATTCTAAGTACATACTGACTTGTGATCTAAAATGAGACTGATGTAAATGGCAAAGCCAGTTCCATAGGCAGTGGTTGGAGACAAGGGGGTTGCATTCTGTTGGAGATACAGTAACCACAGTATCAGAGATCTTAGCCTGCCACCAATGTTAAAGCAATTTACAGGATAAAACAACAGAGCTTGCCTTTTCCAAGCTAGAGATGCCACTTCCAGATGATAAGCCAGCAGAGGAGACCCCTTTCCAGCCACACTAAGCCTTCAGGGTCCCGTTTTCTTCATCCTCTTCCTGTCCCTTCCCTTCAAAACTGGCAAAGGAAATCCATTCTTCTAGTGGTGACAAGATTCCAGTTTCTTCCCCGGCCACATCACCCTTCTAAGCAAAGAAAACTCCTTCTTCCAAATGACATCAAGATTCAAGTTTCTTCTTCCCCCTGACGCTCTTCTGCTAAGCCTTGAAAGAAAACTCCCTCCTCTAAACTAGTGTAAGATTCCAATTTCTTCCTCCTCCCACACTCCTCTACTGAGCATTGTGAAAGGAAGCCCCTTCCTCCAAACTACTGTAAGATTCCAGTTTCTTCCTCCCACCCCTGGTGCTGCTTTCTTCCCCTATGCATTGTGGACGACATGTCTATTTATTCATTTCTGGAGAAATGTTGTACCTTAGAAATATTGTAAATTGGGACAACAGAAAAGGGGACTTGCCTGAATTTGGTGAATGACCATCCGAATTCAGCCTACCCAAAGTGGGCCAAATGCAGGAGAAGTGGGACTCGGTAGAGGAGGGTTGGGTAGACAAAATGAGGCAAAGTTGTTGTGGGAGCAACTTGAAAGCCTAGGTCATTCTTAAGGGGGGGGGAATTGGCCATGCCATTTGCTCCTCACGCAAGGAGGCCCCAATTCTCTTGGTCTCCGGATAGGCCAGAAGGGAATAAGAAACCCTGTCTGGCCACCAGACTCGTAAACCGAAAGAGGGCAAGCATCCTTTTGGTCTCTCCTCACCTCTACCCAACTTGCTGCCATGTGTTTATTTCCAGCCCTTTCTCCTCTCTTCCCCTCCTTCCCCAATTCTTCTCTTCTGTAATTGTGTATCTTTATAGCAGCAAAAGAGTCCCTGGATAACGATTTAGTACAAACAAACCATGCAGCTTTAATGGAATTACCTCAGCCTTGCTAGTAAATAATTTATAGGAGGCAGTAAATAAAATATGTTTTTTTCATCTCTCTCTCTCTCTTTTTAAAGAGAGAGGTGGAGGGGAAAGAGAGAGAGGGTTAGTTGGCTGTCAAGTAGAAACCGCCCACCAGAGGAACGTTAAATGGAGACGATTGTAAAAGAGTGCCCAATGAAAAGGGGGAACAACCCTGGAAATAAAAGACAGAAACCCAAACAAAGCTTGCTTTCCTTCGGTGGAGGAGGGACATGAAACAAAGGCTTTCCGTGCCATTATGTGATCTAAGCGAGTGAGATGCCCAGGTGTCAAATCCAAGGGGGGAAAAGGAGCAAGTGATTAGGAATAAAATTCTTTGGCCATTTCCACACTAGACTGTTATAGTGCTATTATTCCACTTTCGACATCCTAGGGAATCCTGGGCTTTGCAGTTTAGGGAGGGGTCTTTGAGGATGGCCTTTCAGGATGGCCTTTGAGGCCCCTCCCTAAACTGCAAACCCCAGGATTCCCTAGGATGTTGAAAATGGAATAATACCACTATAACATAAATGTGCAGAAATGGCTGACATCCATGCAAAGGTTCTTTTCCCTTTTTAAGGCATAAAATTGTAGCCTGATGACTGGCTGACCCTTATGTGCTGTGTTAATTATTCCAAAATAATAACAAGGGCTGAGGTTGAAGGGGCAACCATGAACTTGTACTCAAAACAACCAGGCATGCCAGCAAGGCCGTTATATTCATTTAGTTGGCAGGTTAGGTGAGAACCTGAGAGGGAGGATCGCTAAGCCTGGGAAAGGAGGTGTTTTGATATGTTAATAAATGAGATCATAGTATGCACTAATTTGAAATGCAATGGCTTACAGAGCCCTGCAAACTCCATGAGTCTTTAGTCTTGGCAATAGGTGTGGTGTGCTGCCGTTACTTCGTTGTTCCTTAATAAAGCTTTGAAACTTCTAAGCCAATACCTGAGAAGGGCCATTTCCGCACGAGACTGTTATAGCACTATGATTCCTCTTTCAACACCCTATGGAATCCTGGGGTTTGCAGTTTTGGGAGGGGCCGGGCGGCCCTTCCCGAAACTGCAAACCCCAGGATTCCATAGGATGTTGAAAGGGGAATCATAGTGCTATAACAGTCTCATGCGGAAATGTCTAAGGACTTTTCTTTGTTATATGATGCTTTCACTTCACTGTGATTAAAGTGATGTGCCTTTCTCTCCTGCTTCCCGCATTATCCTCATGACAATCTTGCGGGGTTGAACTGGTTCAGAAAGTGACTGGCCTAAGACCAGTCAGCAAATGACATGGTTTGATTGAGATTACAATCTAGATCTCCCAAGTTCTAGCCCAGCTCTATAACCACTATATCACATCAGTTCTCCATTTTGTCATTCCATGGATAGCTACGGAGGGGGGCACAAAATGAAGATATTGCCCCTTTGATAAGTATTCCACTGCCGAAATGAAATTTTTCCTTTAGGTTGCTAACATTTCTAGCATGGCAGTAACTTAAAACATCAGTTTAAAGCATTTTAGAAATATAATCTAGGCATCCAAGGAAAGTGGGCAAGCAAAATTCCCAAGGAATGCAAGCACAGTAGATAGAGGAGTTCTCTGTGAATGATTTTCATTGTTTCCCTCTCTGCAATGCTGGAAATTTGGGAACTGTAGGAAAGTTTCATTAGAGGCCAACATTTTTATTTGGGGTACACCTTAGTTGGGATTAACCTCTCCTCCTCGATAGCAACACCCTTGGCTTTTTTGTTTAGCGAAAGCAATGCCTATGGTTCCCCCAACCAGAAACCAGCATCAGGTTTAAATACTTTTTTGTTTCTCTCTTGTCACTCCTTTCCCAGATTTGCCGCCAGTTGCATTTTGGTCTCTGAAGAGGCCTTTATGGTGTTTTTCAGGCATTTGGGTTGCTGTCTCCCAAGATAGACTTGACCATGAAACCAGAGCCCTGGTACTTGACATATGTTTCCAAGGGCACTGGTTTCACCCTCTAATTGTCACCATGCTTCATCTGAAACCTGAAACCTGGGCTTTAATAGTATTAGCAGACACTCTCGAAGCCCCAGCGAGTCATCTTGTGCCCAAAGGACCAACAACATGTTAACCCAGGATACAAATGACCCTTTAAAAGTTCTGCTTACTCTGCTTGGGAGAGTTCTGACTCCATTCTCACTGGCACGGAGCTGAGAGAGAAAAGGGTGTGATCTGGGAACCCCAGGCTGCCAACAGGGTCTTTTGATTTTAGAAAAGGAGGATAGCTGTAGGAGGGGGGTACAAGTGAAGACATTGCCTCTCCAATAAGTATTCTGCTACTCAAATGTTTATGTATAGAAAATGTCATACATCCAGGCAAGGTACAAGAAAGAAATTCAGCCGGGACCAAAAGGATCTCTTTGGGCTGCCCAAAATAGTAAAAGGCTTGGAAACCCTGCTCTCTGAGGAGTGGCTTAGGGATATTATTATTATTATTATTATTATTATTATTATTATTATTATTATTATTATTGTTATTATTATTATTATTATTATTATTATTATTTATTATCCCGCCTCTCCATATAGATCGAGGCAGCGAACAACTTACAAATAGCATGTATTTCGAAACATTTCTATACATGCCCCCAACAAGCTGGGTACTCATTTTACCGACCTGCAGAAGGATGGAAGGCTGAGTCAACCTTGGAGCTGGGCAGGATCGAACTCACAACCTTGTGGCTTGCAGTACTGCCATTTAACCACTGCGCCACCTGGGTACGTTTAGCCTGGAGAAGAGAGGGTTAAGAGGTAACGTTATGTATCTTGAAGGGTTCAATTCCCACTCAGCCATGGAAACTCACTGGGTGACCTGGGTGAGAGACTGAGTACATCACACTCACTCAGCTCCCAGAAAACCCTGTGATGGGTTCACTTTAGGGTTGCCATAAATTGGAAATGACTTGAAGGAAGACATACTCTTTAATACATTTTAATCTTTTAGATCTTAAATGCTTTAACCTGTTAAGTAGCTTACTTTCTTTCTAGATAACTTTAAATGTATACTTCTATCAACATTTTTGTATCGTTTTTCATCTGTATTGTTTTAGATTTGTTGTTGGCTGCCTTGAGTCCCATTGTTGGGAGGAAGGTGGGATATAAATGAATAAAACAATAACAACAACAGGCTGAGGTCTCAAGCAGAGGTCTTCTCCACCATCTTCTCCACCAGCTTCTCCTCCTCCTAAGAGGAGATGCCATAAACTGAGTGTGCAACCTTCTGTATGCAAAGTGTGGAGCTGTAGATCTTCCCTGATGGTTGCTCAGCATACTGGTGATGGGGACATCATCACGCAAAATGGCCTCACAACTGCATCAGGCTGACCACGTCGTCTGGTCCTTTCCCATTGATTATCTGGTGTGAGCTTCACTCATAAAGAGGTGCCTTTCCTTAAATACTTGTCAGGGTGTCAACCATGCTGCCTAAGTAGGTATCATCAGGCAACTTCTGTTCTCACACTTGCAGACTTTGGAATGTCTTTCCTCCCCTTACGCCCATCGGTTCTGCTGAGCTTGACCACAAGATTTAATATGTGAAGCGAGATAGATTTCACGAAAACACGGTGCCCTGCCTGTAGTTGCATCTGCTCTGTTCTATTAGGGAAAGTGAAGCATTTTGAGACTAATTGCGGAGAAACGGTGATGTGTTCACCCTGTAATTGACTTAATGAAGTTCGTATGAAACTTCTGGAAGTGGTGCAGTAATAGGCTCCCCATTGAGTCCAGTGTGGGTGGGAAGGGGGGAAAGTCATGGCAGGATGGAGGCAAAATGCTAAAAAAGGGGTCAAAAAACAGATGTGATGGAGGGAAAACTGAGAATTCTTGTTTGTATTTGTGTGTACGTGTGTGTTCAGAGTGATGGAAAGCAGGAGGAGAGAGGCTTCACACAAATATGCATGATAGCGTTAGTGCCACACCTTAATTGCGCTGCCTTGTCCTTCAAGGAATTGAAAATAATAATAATTCCCAATTAAGGTCGTTGTGTTTTTTTTTTTAAGCAAGCTGAAAACCTCCACAGTCCAAGCGGAAGATATAATAATTAGTTCACTTTTAAGTCGCCGTCATTTTCATTAGGGCTGTTGGAGGACGTTTTGCTTCCCAAGGTGAAAGCAAGGTGGGATCCTCTCACACCCTTTCCCATGCATAGGCTGAGACTCTGTGACACAGAACAAGTGTACAGGTCACACAGGCTGAACTATGCTGTCTCTCCTCTCAACCCACTGTCTCCACATTTAGCTGCTGCATCCTCTCCCCTCCAATGGCCATCCAGTAGCTGGTGTTGCTGGGTGGGCGGGTCAGAGAGCGGCATCTGGCCATATCCCTGTGGCCAGATGCAGACTGATGGCATCAACTGATACATATCTTCCAATATTTCATGGATAAAAGCTGGGATATGTGTGGTCAAGCAACATCAGAGAGTGGTCAGGATGGCAATATTGTTAATGAGGAGAAACGCATAGGCTAAGAGAGGCTGCAACAGTTTGCTTTGGCCGGAGCCTACTGGGAAGGCAAGACTTTGCCCCCTTGGAGTTAAAGGAGCAAAAACTACTTTGAACTCAGTTTGAAGCAGTTGAAGTAAGCTGAGGATGAAGGGGCAAAGTGGGAGGAGGAGAGAGAAACCAGGATGTTTTTAAAACCAGTTGGAAAAATAGGACGACAGAGGGTTCATCAGGACTGTCCCTGTCCAATCAATTGGAGACAATGCCCACCAAGATCCACCAGGGACCTCTGGAGGTCTCAGTGGATAATGTCAGAATTCTGCATGTGGCTATGGAGATACAACTCCATGCTTTTCTGATGTCCCTCCAGCTTTCCGTAAGTCACTGACAGCTGTGATGGAGGGTTGCAATGGTAAAACACTGAGTCCTGATGGATGAGCTTTGGACGTTGCAGGGCAGGGGGAGAATGCCAATCTTCACAATGACCCAAGAAGGACATTGGGCATATGCCCGCATATGTCACTAATGGTATGCTGGCCATTGCTAACATTGAGGGGAGGAATAAAGAGTGCTTTCTCTACTTCCCACAGAAACAGTTTTGCATGTGAACTGGTTGCAGTCCCCTATACTCTCCAAAGCCCCCTTGGGACCAGCCCAAGTGCACATCAGAAATGGAACTTGGAATCATTTCTGGTTTTGATTTTGATTTGTTTGCACATTGGAGTACTTAGTAAAACTCACAGAGAGGCCTGAAAGCTAAAAACTGCTCCCTGGATTCTTCAGGGTAGCACATCTCAGCAGCAGAGGTGGACTTCAAAAACAGGCTGTCCCTCTGAAATAGGGGACAGCCCTTCATGGTGTAGGAGACACAGCTCACCTCCAGCCCATCTCAGCACTGATGGACTGGTGTTTTTCGAACTGTTGATGGTCTTTGCAAGACCTCCTTAATCAGAAGAGAAAACATTCTTCTGTGTTTAAATTCAGCAAGACTCTGTTGCTTCAAGGCAAAAAAATATATACAGCATATCAAAGGCAAAGTCTACAGTCTCTAAAACCTCATTGGGGAAGGAACTGCCTTTGATCTCACCACTTTTGGTGGGAATGTGGGAACGGGTGTTCTTGGTGGCTGCTCTCAGACTCAGGAGTTTTCTTCTTAGGGAAGCCAGGAAGTCTCCTTCTTTGCTGCCAATGGCAGGTGAACACCTTTGTATTCTAGCAATATTAAGGGATTTGATTGTTCTTCAAGAAAGTGTCTTTTAGTGTGTACTATTCCTTGTGTGCTTTGTTCTAAATCAGTGTCTCAAGTGATTTTAATTTTGTTGTTTAACACTGTTTTTTCCCCAGTTTGTAATTTTCTCTACTTTGTGTTAAGATACTGCTTTCTGGGGAAGGTGGGCTGGTGCCAACTGCCAGCTAGCCCTGGTCCTATCTCAGCATCTTGTGCCCTTGCCAGCCTTTCGCCTGTCGTGTTTCTCTCAGCCAGAGGGAACAACACCAGCAAGCGATAGGAAGAAGCAGAAGGAATGCCAGCTGCCATTGCTGGGATGGTCATCTGTTCTTTCTCTGTGGGTGTTGGAGCAGTTGGAGCACAGAGACAAAGGGAAAGAAAATGCCCAGTTACAGGCAGCAACAGAGACCCTGTAGACAGTATCTATAGAGCTGGAGATAATGCTGTACCTTTCCCTCCTGATAAAAACCATGCTTTGCTTTGCTCTGCTCTGCTCTTCTCATTATACAGGGAAAAGTTTAGGTTTTTTAGGTTTTTTAAAAATAACCTCAAGCCAGTGCACTGCCAAATGATGGAAAGGTTGCCTGTTTTGGACAACAACTCCAGTAACATTCTGGAAGTTGTGCTCCTAAAACTCTGGCAGCTAGTGGCTCTCATCTCAGTGGGACAGTGAATCCACTCCAAGAATTAATCCATCCAGGTGGTCTCCAAGGTGCTGAATCAGTCAGCACCTTGGAGAGCTCCTTTAGAGCTAGCCAAAGCCTGGCATGGAATCACTGCCCCACTAACAGTGGGTCCATCAGCCCTCTCTATCCTAAAGAAGCAGCTCCTCCCAACTTTCATAAACTTTATATTCTAATATACAGGAGGAAGAGAAAATGCTTGAACATGTGTTCCGAAGATCTAAGCTCACCCTTCCGTTGAAATAATCTCCTGGTCACTGTGGACAACTAGGTGATTAAATGGGCTTGTTGCTCCCCTGTGTATATTTCCTGGTCATCTATGGAGTAAAAAGTGCTTTAATATATTGCTGATCATCCACTGACCATCTGCTGACTTCCTTTTTGCTACAGCCAGAATGAATTTTAGGAATTAGGACTTTTGAGGGCTTATTTACAAGCCTGGCCAAGTTAGATGCTCAGAATTATATAGTGCTATTATTCCACTTTCAATATACTGTGGAATTCTGGAATTTGTAGGTTACTGAGGCCAAAGATCTCTCCCCCTAAACTACAAACCCCAGGATTCCCTAGGATGTTGAAAGTGGAATAATAGCATTGAAACGGGTTAGTGTGGAAAAGCCCCAGGTGAGTCCGAAATGGTGGCAGGACTGAGAAAAGACTTCTCCTGAGGATCTTAAGACTCTGGTGGGTTTGTATAGGGAGATGCAGTCTTTCAAATAGTCTGGATCTAAGCCATATGAAAGGAATAGATCTGTTACCCAATGACCAAAATACCACAACCATGAAATACATAAAACCATTCAGAGAGGCTACATTTTGATGTGTTGATTACTTTCCGGGCGAGTCAGAAATGAACACAATGAAGCAAAAGAAATTAAATGGATCGATCCTTTAATATTTTTATATATATTATTCAGGAAAATACACGCTAGTTTTTTTACAAGGGGATTTTTGCTGTTCTTTAGAAAACTTTGCATAGCCACGGGTGTGTATGCGTGCGCACATACGCATGTCACGAATGACTGCTTTACTGCCTCAATTGAACATTCACTTCCACTCCTAAAGTCATCTCCATACTGCGAGAATCACTGTGAAAACCAGAGAATGCATTAAATTTTAACTACTGTAATCCTAGATTGGTCCATCATTTGCTTTTATTGCATTGCTGTCAAAGATTATAGAGGGATCGTTTTTGCTGATCAGTGATCCCAAAACAGAGAAAACCTTGGAGAGATGAAAATGATACTGGGGTGAGCAGATCAAAAGCAGCGACAGCAAAAAATTACACATCAGTGTGGAATAGAAAGGCAATAACTTTACATTCCCCCCTTCACTCCAAGCAACAGTTCAGAGGTCAGGTATTTTTAAAAAGTTCAATGGTCTAAACCCAATTCTTAGGAACAGTGGTTGTTGCTGTCTTCCATGTCAGTGGGGCCATGAATCCCTTCCAGATTTTGGTCCAAAGTCTAAAAGATCCATCCAAGATCCTGAACCTATTTTGAACACAGAATTCAGAATTTTGGAATTTTCAAAGTTTGGACTCTAATCCAGGGAAAATTCAGTGCCCCAATGACATGGAACTTACTAACTGCCACTGGTCCTAACTAGAGCAGTTGCTTTCAATCAGTGGGTTTTGGGCAAGTCAACACTTATGAAAGTCCCAGTGATTCAGTTCTGTGGATTCAGTCTGCTCCATCTGAGAGTGACAACTGGATTTAGACTACAGTACCATGACATGGTAGGAAAGGAGAAAGATTGTATTGCCGGTGGAGAAACTCAATCCAGGAATCCATAGCTCTGAGTCTACAAGGCCTGGGCAGGGTTCAAATCCCCTCTTGGCTATGGAAATCCATTGGGGGACCTTAGGCAAGTCACACTCTCTCAGCCTCAGAGGAGGGCAATGCCAAACCACCTCTGAAGAAATCTTGCACAGAAAACCCTAGGATAGGCTCAGTCAGAAGGCACACAAGGAAGACAAATCCCTGAGAACTCCTCTTTTAAGGTTGTTATTCCTGGTGAGAGTTTTCTGTGTGAGGTGTTGGCACAAGCTACTTATCAAGGACAAGTACTAAATAAAAATAGGGACTGCTTACCAGGAGTGGAGTTTCTCCACTGATGTCTACAGAGGAACTGAAGATTGCCCTGTGAGCCAGAGGTGTGGCCCCAAAGCCACACATTGCCATGCTCTACCTGTAGGAGGCCTCCTCAGACAATGAAGGAGAAAGGGAATGACAGGATGATGGGCTCAGATTGGAGGTGGAACAAGGTGGCAGTCCTGGTAGAGACTGGTCCATGCCAAGCAGCAGCTGGAGATCAGGTGAGGAGGCAGAGGAACTTTACCCTCTTGAATGATGAAAATTGGAGTGTAGTCATCACCCTGTTCCACTTTAAATACAGGATGATTAGCTGCTGGCTATAAATTAGCTCAGCCCAGGTCCTTCCGTTGCTGCAGAACAACTGGTCCCAAACCTCCACGCAGCCCTGTTAGACATCTTTGGTTTCCTGGCTCCCTGAGCTTTGGCACAGACTTTGGGACTAATCTCTCTGGCAACTCCTTTTTTGGCTTTGCTCCGGACTCCTTCTTCCCTTTGAACCTCAGATTGCCTGGACCATGCTTCTGTTTGTAAACCTGGGTAAGCTGTGAGACTGATCTAGCTTTCTCCTGCCTGTTCTTGGGGACTACAGGTATGCTCAGCTGTGCAATTGCCATGTCCTGCCATCATCCCAATTCTTGCAATGTGCGGTGGTGTGATTTAAAGCAAACTTTAGCTTGAATCCAGTTAGGGTAAACCTACTCAATCAGTGGGATTTACTTGTGTGTTGATCCCCCCTTCAACCACACTGGCTGACATCTTGTTGATGTCTTATGCATGCATGGGCTCCCTCACACATACAGTCATATTTATTTTGGTTGGTGAGTAACATCCGTATTCAGCTGAAGGTTACAAAACTGCAGTTATGCACGTGCTGGCATTTCATATGCACATTGTGCCTTATGCATTGTTGCACATCATGTGTTTTGCTTGTTTGGATGCATGTTCTGCATTTATGCGTGATGACACTGGGTTGTGCAGTGTCCCGGTTCTAGAACAAGATGACATAGCACAATTGAGGTGTAACACCTAGAGCTCAAAGTTATGCTATGTCTCTTCAATGCAAGTCCTCAGTCACTGATTCAACAGGTCTGCTCTATTTGGGACTAACAGATAGGATCCAAGTGGCTCTATTTGCAATAATTAAATCCTTTTCCAAACCCACCAACTTTTTGCTTCGTTTTAAGTGACTCCTTGGCCCTTGGAGTGGTGAGAATTGACGGCTGAGACCGATTACTGTCCATTAATGAGAGCAGTTTTCCGGAATTCACAAAATGGAGCAAAAACCTTGGAGAGAGGGGGGAAAAAAATTAAAAAGAGAGAGACGGGAGGGAAAAAATATTATGAATGTGAAAAGACTGGAAGAAATATGTGTGGCTAAGTAGTGCTAGGTCTCACGTATGAGACACTTTCAGGTTGACTGGACCTTTACAAAGTTCATTTTAACCATGTCATACAAGATTGAACACAACGCATTTGAAATGTCTGGCCAGAAGGGAATCTGACCGCTGCAACTTCAGGATTTTTTCTTTAAAAAAAAAAAAACACTGGCAAAACAGTCAGGTTTCTAATGTGTGTGAGTGTCTGGAATGAAGCCTCCTGCCCACCAACACCTTTCTCGTCTGATGGTTGTTGCTACCTGGTTCAGAAGGAGAACACACAACCACCCTAGGTTTATAGAATTTAGTGAGCTGGTTTGACGACTCCGTTGAAAATATTTGATTAGTTAACCTGGCTTAATTGAGCAGCTCCTTCTCCCTCCATCCTCATTTTTATTTGTATCCCACCTTTTCCCCAGTCTGGGATTCAAAACAGCTTACAAAGGTTAAAACAGATCCAGCTTTAAAATTTATATCAGGAAAAAAATTAGCTAACAGTAGACTTGAAAGCAGTTAAAAACATAACCATTAAAAAGAAAGCAACAAAGGAACAGTACACCACCTTCTGAAAGGTCTTTTTCCCCCTGAACAGTCAACCCTCAAAGGCCTTCAGAAACAAAAAGGGCTTCATGTGTTTATGGAAGGGTATCAGGGAGATCACTAGTCCAACATCTCCAGGAAGGGTGTTTTAGAGCCTGAGAGCAGCCATCAAGGAAGTCTTCTCCTTGTTGCTACCAGATGTACCTGGCAGAGGGGTGGAATGGAAGATCTCAAAACATGGGCAAGCTTATATGAGTCCTTCAGATGTAATATGGTCCTTCATATTCTTGTTTGAAAGAAACATTTATAATTTGTTTTAATGCAAACTTTTACAAGATAGAAATAAAAGACCCCAAACCATAATCTGATGGCAGGAATTCTTCTATGAACTTTTAAGACCTTTTGGGTTTTTTCAAATGTTACTATTTATGTTGGAGAGGGCCATATTGAAGTTCTTGGGGCTGCATTCCAGTGGTGAATGCTTCCAATGGCAAAATGGGTGGGACTCAAATACTGACATGTTCTAGCTTAAAGCTTTTAGTACACATAACTAAGCCTTAGGATGAAATTTCTTCCATTTAGGATGGTGGGAGAGAGACTTACGAAAAGCTAGAAAGCCACCAAATAATGTTGGTCATACAGGATGGGGGAATGGCCAACTGGGAAACCCTAGAGGTCTGGATTGAGACCACTGGAGGACCACATTGAGCTCCCAGGCTTCAGACTCCTCATCTGTTTTAAACCATAAGCTTCTCAAAGCACAGCTCTGTAAACTGGCCTTCACCTGAGACCCAAAGTATAGAACCAAGGGTGGGAGAGAACTTTCATTTTGGGGACTGCATTCAGGCCATTTCCACACTAAGCTGTTATAGCGCAATGATTCCACTTTCAACATCCTATGGAATCCTGGGGTTTGCAGTTTCGGGAGGGGCCGGCCAGATTCCATAGGATGTTGAAAGTGGAATCATTGCGCTATAACAGCTTAGTGCGGAAATGGTGTCAGTTTCAAATAAATGCTTGGGGCCAGGTTCCAGATGTGTGGAGCCAAAGGCAATGAGGTGGAGCTGAAAACACAACATATTTTAGCGTGCGGACCTTATTTCAGTTCCTCAAGGCTGGACTTCAGCTAGTTCAAAACATGGCAGCCAGACTGGCAACTGGTATATCTAGGTCTGTTCATATTACACCAATATTAAAATTATTCCACCGGCTGCCAAAAAGTTTCTGGGCAAGGCACAAAGTGTTGGTTGTTATCTTAAAAGTCCTACGTGGTTTGGATCCAGGTTACCTTCTCCCGTGAAATTCTCCCGTACGTTCAAGTCCTCTGGGGGACATTTACTTCCATCAGCCAAAGCTAGGCTGCCAACTGTTATTCAGAGGACATGTTCTCCAGCTGCCCCCAGACTGTGGAATAACCTGCTAGAAAAGATTTGTCAGCTGGATATGCTCTCTGAGTTTAAAAAGCAGTAAGGCAGACCTATCCCTATTATTTTTAAATAGTTTTGAATTTTTTAAGGATGAATTGATTGATTTTAATATGTTTCGGTTTTGTACGTTCTTTTAATTGTGTTTGGTCTGTTGCTTGTCCCTGCCTTGATCCACAGGCAGATTAGTAATAATAAGAATAAGGCAGATTAATAATAAGAATAAGAATAATTCCTCCTCCTCCTCCTCCTGCTCTTGGCAGGGACTAAGCCTTAGGAAAATCCATTTAATGTTTTAGAACAGGAGAAAAATTCACACACAAATGCTGAGAAACCGTCAACTTGGCTTGGAGAGGAGACACCTTGGGGAGGTGCCACCATCTGGAGAACTCCAGTGGGCAAAATTTAGACTCCAGACGAGATTTGGGCCCCAAGGCCTGAGATTTCCCAGCTCTGCATGAAGCCGAAAGATGTTCCTTGCTCCTCCTCTCTGCATTTTTGCACCCCAGTGTTCCCAAGCCTTTCGTTTCCCTTTCATCCTCCAACGTTGCAGCTGGTGATGGCTCAACCCGTCTTGCACAGACCGCTGGCCACACGGTGGAGACCTTTTCTTCCTTCCCAGGTGCGTGCAGCTGTGGGTTGGAAGCCAAGGGGGCCAAGCTGTCCATGGGAGTGGGGTAGGGGAGCAAAGAAGGCCTTTTGATTAACCTTTTGGCATTTGAGAGCTGAGATTTGGGGGCTGGGGTTGGGTCTCGGTTTGGTCTTGGGGAGAGAGATTTGGGAGGGCTGTCCGCCCGATGCGGGAGGACAGAGCATGAAAGCCGAGGGGATGATCATCGTCAGGATGGGTTGAAAGAGATGAAAACATATCTCCCGACAAAAAAGCGTGGCTTTGCGAGAGAGCTGTGTTGTTAGGACGACGCAAACTATCCTTGAAATGATTAGTTCCACTTCAAAGGCCTTTCGATTTGACAGGAGCAAACGCAGCAGTCTCTTTTCATGTCTCAGAAAATAGAGAGGGAGGGGAGAGGGGGAAAGGTGGGTGTGCATTTGTGTGTGCGTGCGCCTGTGTGTGCATTTCGCACTAAGAGAGTCGTATGTCGGCCCTTCTTATTTGTTTTCCAGTGTTTGGGAGCACTTGTGGAAAATAAACAGAAGGCGAGCTAGGAGGCCTAACTACTCATCCGTAGCAAGATGCGGAAACTGTAGATGGATAGACGTTGGCTAACTGGAGCAGGACTGGCCCAAGTCGTTTTTGCTGGTTGAAGTGAGGAACAAGGGATATCCTGGCTGTTTACTTTAGTATCCTCATTTTACTCATCTGCCGATAACCTCAAGACTGGATTTCTGTAATGGGCTACCATTGTACCAAGTTCGGAAACTCCAACGGGTCCAAAATATGGCAGCCAGATTGGTTACAGGTACAGCAAGGAGTGAGCATTATCACACCAATATTAAAAACACTCCAGTGGTTGCCAGTTAGTTTCTGGGCAAAGTACAAAGTGTTGGTTATTACCTTTAAAACCTTGCATGGTTTGGGTCCAAGTTACCTGCAGGACCACCTCCTTCTGTACAATCCGCCCTGTACACTTAGGCCCTCTGGGGGCCATTGACTTAAACCGGCCAGGAATAGACTGGCAATGGTCACCATGAGGATCCTAGACTATGGAATGGCTTGCTGGAAGAGATTTGACAGCAAAATATGCTATCTGAATTTGAAAAAGTTCTAAAGACCTGTCTCTTCCAGTAGGCCTGCCCAGTCAATTTTTAACGATGACCTTTAAATTGGTGTATTTTAAATGGTTTTATTTGTTTTTCGTTGCATTTTAATCTATGTTGTAGCCCACCTCAGTCCCTGGGGAGAGGTGGGTAAGAATGGTGGTGGTTGTTGTTATTATTATTATTATTATTATTATTATTATTATTACTACTACTACTACTACTATTATTATTATTTCATATCCTGAAGCCAACTGGACTGGTAGCTTCCTAGACCATCTATTGTGGTAATGCCCATGCCTTCCAAATAGGATTTTCAACTTGAAAACTAGAGAGAGCTTCTATACATTTAATGGCTGTGTAGAAAAGGGGATCTCAGCCGGTCTTGCTTGTCATGCAACCAGGTAACAAACGACACCTCCTGAAGTTCCATCTTCTGCACACACCCATTGCAATGGCAACCCTAACTTCAAGACCATGTCAGGTGGGATGAGAAACTTGCAGTAGGCTTGGAACCACCTTCAAAAACTAGTATTTTCTAAAGGGGAAGGTTGCATGAAGTGGGCTGGGGGTCTTGGAAAGCTCCTACCAAAGAGAAAGTGTTGGTCTTCAAGGGATTCTTGTTGATTTTGCTGCAATAGGCTGAGGTGGCTGCTTCTTCAAGACAAGGCCATTTCTGCACTAGACTGTTACAGCGCTATCATTCCACTTTTGACCTCCTATGGAATCCTCCGGCCCCTCCCAAAACTGCAAACCCCAGGATTCCATAGGAGGTCAAAAGTGGAATGATAACGCTGTAACAGTCTAGAGCGGAAATGGCCTTAAGACAGGCCTCTCCCCACAGCTGTGGAACTACCTGCCTCCCCCCAACATCTGCAACTTGGAGCAATGGCTGGATTGATCCAGTTTTCAATATTGAGGCTTTAAGTACTTTCAGGTTTAAGAAGCTTGATGGCATTACCCTTCCTCTCTTGGCTGAGAGCCTGCATCAGGGTTGTGTAGCTAAGGCCATTTCTGCCCTACACTGTTATAGTGCTATTATTCCACTTTCAACATCCTGTGGAATCCTGGGATTTGCAATTTAAGGAGGGGCCTTCAGAATTCCCAGCCAAAGAGCTCTTGGGACTCAGTAAACTACAAATCCCAGAATTCCACAGGATGTTGAAAGTAGACTAGTAGCACTATGACAGTGTAGGGTGCAAATGGCCCCACGGGTGTTTAAAATTTTTCAGCCAGAGGGCTCATGTGCCACAGCAAACTATACATCCCAGGATTGTGTAGGATGTAGCCATGGCGGTTGAAGAGGTGTGCATGTGCGTGCATGTGCGTGCATGCTCTCTCACACACACACTGCAAGTACTAAGACCCAGTGTGGTGTAGTTGTTTGAGTACTGGACAAGGACTCTGAAGGCTAGAGTTCGAATCCCTCCTCTGCCATGGAAACCCACTGGATGACCTTTGGCGAGCCACACTCTCTCAGCCTCAGAGGGAGGCAAAGGCAAACCCCTCTCTGAATTAATCTTGGCAAGAAACCCTGCCTCTCAGAGTTGCCGTAAGTTGGACATGAGTTGAAGGCACACAACGGCAACGGCAAGTACCCGAGAATAGCAAGTTGTTCAGACTAAATTCCGGGTGAATTTACTACTCCCACCGACATGGCCTCCCCCCACCTGCCACTAGCATATCTGGTTTATTAGGTGTATTCAACGCAGAGCTCATAATTAGTACACCGGAATCTCCTTTGGTTGCATTTCACCTGTCTATTTCTTTGTTTGATTTGCTGTTTCATGTTTTTCAAAATGTTTCTTTGCCTTTTTATCTTTCCCGTTGTTTGCCGCTTTGAGGCTCTGACAATAAAGGGCAGCATCTGAAAGTAAAGACGTAAGTCAAGGAACATAATTTCCTTAATGAAGTTACTCTTCCTTTTGTTAACATGGATGTGAGGAAGTCAGATTTCAGAAGAAATCTAATAAGTGAAACGGAGCAACTGTGCGCATGGAAAAGAGTAACTGTTTTCAAAAGTTTTGTTAGAAGGGCCTTGTTGAGCCTTCTTGGAGCCATTTGGAGCAAAAATTTTCAAGTTTTGAGCTATGCTCTTATCCATTCTAAATCCCATTTTCCCAAAAGAACAGTTATAATAAAAAAGGAACACTGCAATGGTTAATGCAACAAATTACTTTTTAAACACCGGACTGGGTAACAGCAAGCAAACTCCGTAAAGAGTAAATGCAAACAAATTAGTTTTTAAAATGTAACTTTCCATTGTCTTAGTAGAGAGGATATACATTTAGAAAGCAGACGAAACAAGAACAGTAACAGTGCAATGCCCTCCATCTGAAGATGTGGCAACCAGTCCTCAAAAATGGATATATATTCATGTTTTTTTAAAAAAAATATTTCTATCCCCACCCTACGTCGTGAGATTTTAAGGTGGTGTTGAAATAAAACCATTTTAAAATAATCTTTTGAAAAACAATAAGGAATAATTTAAAGTCTAAAGGCATGCTAAACAATTTAACGGCACAAACAAAAGTGCTCTATGAAGAACGGCTTAGGGAGCTGGGTAGGTTTAGTCTGCAGAAGAGAAGGTTAAGAGGGGACAGGGTAGCCATGTTTAAATATTTGAAGGGGTGTCATGTTGAAGATGGAGCAAACTTGTTTTCTGCTGCTCCAGAAACTAGGACATGGAGCAATGGATTCAAGCTGCAGGAAAGGAGATTCCACCTGAACCTCAAGAAGAACTTCCTGATGGTCAGGGCTGTCCAGCAGTGGAAAAGGCTGCCTCAGAGTGTGATGGAGTCTCCTCCTTCTTTGGAGGTTTTTAAGCAGAGGCTGGATGGCCACCTGTTGGGGATGCTTTGATGGGTGTTCCTGCATAGCAGGGGGTTGGACTGGATGGCCCCTGGGGTCTCTTCCAACTCTGTGATTCTATGATTCTATTAACACTATGTACTTTTGCAGGTTTAGACAAAATCATTTGACCTCAAAAGCTTTTTTTTTTTAAGAAAGAAGTCCACACATTTAAAGCTGGTGGCACTTTGAAGTCAGTGTTGGCACCAATCGGGATGCCAATGGTAGGGCATTCCCACAATCAGGATCAAGTTCAAGTCCTTGGGATCAAGTAGCCGGGATGAATACCCGTGATCAGTAACCTTGAGTGATGTAGTGGCTTAGCTGTTGGATGTAGAGACCAGGATTCAAATCCCAGCTTGGCCATAGAAAGCTGCTGTGTGATCTTGGGCAAGTCACACTCTCTCAGCCTCGGAGGAAGGCAAGGACACCCCCCCTGAACAAATCTTGCCAAGAAAACCCCATGATAGCCTTTGGGTTGCCACACATCAGAAACAACTTAAAGCTACACAACAACAACAACAACAAATATGTGATCAAGGCTCTTTCCACACTACCCTATTACAGTGCTATTATTCCACTTTCAACCTCCTGTGGAATTCTGGAGTTTGCAGATTACTGAGACTCAAGAGCTGTCTGGCTGGGATTTCTAAATGCCCCTCCCTAAACTGCAAACCCTAGGATTCCAGAGGATGTTGAAAGTGGATTAATAACACGGTAACAGTGTAGTGCGGAAACGGCCCAAGAATGGTAATCACGTTCCTAAGGGTTATACAGAAAGAGAAAATCTTGATGGTGCTCTTTGCCGGGATATCGCCACAGTTCCTTCTTCGTTTTTGGCTTTGCTCAAAGATTTCTGGAGGTTTTTTTTTTTTTTTTTTACAAAGGGAGAGGTGGTCAGAAGAACGGTCCTGGGGGAGCAAAAACGGCGTCAACTCTCGGCAGAGAGAAAACAAGAGACGCAAGCCGACGCGAGGAGCCGTGGAAATATTTTGTCTCGCTGAGAAGCCCCCAACCATATGCCCTGAATTAATTTTCAACACGGGCACAACTCAAACAAACTTCTCCCCCTCTTCTTCTTTCAAGTTCCTGTTTGCGCGGGGGCATTAATACTTTACACATTTGGAAACTTGACAGCTATTGTGGCCGAGGCCTTGAGTCTGCCGTCTGTGATCTCGGACTGCATCTCTGTTCTGTCTTTTCAAATGTGGACTTAATCTGCAAGTGTTTATTAAATAAAAGCTGGCATGAATAGCCGGAGAGAGCCGCTGGGGACCAGACCTTGCCGTCAGGACGGTAGCACACTGAACTTTGTCGGGAGGTTTTGCACAGTTCACTGATCCTTGTTCATTTCTGTCCTGAGTTGGGTATTCTTGGTTTCCCTCCTTCTCAACACCCATTTCCAAAAGTCTACCGTGAGACTGACCCTAAAGGTTTTATTTATTTATTTATTTAATTTATTTGTATCCCGCCTCTCCATATGGATCGAGGTGGCGAACAACTTACAAATAGCATGTATTTCGAAACATTTCTATACATGCCCCCAACAAGCTGGGTACTCATTTTACCGACCTGCGAAAGGATGGAAGGCTGAGTCAACCTTGGAGCCCGGCAGGATCGAACTCACAACCTTGTGGCTTGCAGTACTGGCATTTAACCACTGCGCCACCATGGTTTTCCGTGACTTCTGCCTATCTATAACTCAGATTATGCATTCATGATGTTTCTATGTTGTGTGCCTTCAGGTTGTTTCTGCGCCTATGGCAAACCTATTGCAGGGTTCTCTTGGCAAGATTTTTTCAGAGCGGGTTTGCCTTTGAGGCTGAGAGAATGGGACGTGCCCAAGATCGCCCAATGGGTTTCCAGGGCTGAGTAAGAATTCGAACCCTGGTCTCCCAGAGTCCTGTTGCAACACTCAACCAGCTCTCTCTCTTTCCTTAATGGCTGCAAAATCCAGAGATGACTCGAACGTGTGAATGGGTAACTATAGATTAAACACCGTAGGTAATTGGCTCATACCTTCAGGACTCATTAGAAAAGAAAGTAATGTTTGGTAAGACAGAAGGCAGTAGGACAAGAGAAAGACCTCATCGTAGATGGATTGATTAAATCTAGGAAGCTACACCTGCCCCAAGTTTTCAGGACATGTTGATGTCCAGGAGTCATGGAGATCTCTCACTCAAAGGGCCTTTCTGCACTGCACTGTTATAGTGCTATTATTCCACTTTCAACATTCTGTGGAATTCTGGGGTTTGCAGTTTCCTGAGGCCAAAAAGCTCTCTGGCTGAGAATTCTAACGGTCCCTTCCTGAATTGCAAACCCCAGGATTTCATAGGATGTTGAAAGTGAAAAAATAGCACTATAACAGTGTATGTGGTGTGGAAAGGCCCAAAGTGTTGCTAAAAGTGAAAGCCAACCTGATGAGATCTAATACAACAAAATCCAAAATCCACAAAAGAGCAATATCATTATTGGCCAGGCAAAATGCACAGAACACATCATGCAAGCCTTCAAAGCTCCATTGGCTTTTTCATCAGGCAAAAGATGTCCCAAAAAAATCCTACAGAAGAAGAAAAGTGATAATGTTAGGGTCACAGGCCTACGTTCTGTATCAGATATTATTTCTGCTTGAGGCCAGTTGTTCTGGAGGGATTCCTATGCAGGCAGAGTCCGCTGCCCTTCTTGACCGTGTCCAAACTAGGGTCAAAGGTCTGCAAAAGATAGGTAAATAAAATTTCAGCTCCATTAGTAACAGAAAAGTAAATTCCCTTGAGATCCAGTTTGCTCCTGTCTCGTGCAAAGCTAACTGCTCCTTTCTTAGGCTGAGAGTGAGTTGTGACCAACATTCCCCATTGATTTTAGCAGGTCTGCTCCAAGCATGACTAAGGCCATGTCTGCACTAGACTGTTATAGTGCTATTATTCCACTTTCAATATCCTATGGAATCCTGGGCTTTGCAGTTTGGGGAGGGGCTCCCAGGATTCCATAGGATGTTGAAAGTGGAATAATAGCAGTATAGCAGTCTAGTGCAGAAATGGCCTAAGTTGGGATCTGTTGAAATCAATGGGTGAAATTAAGCAATTCGAGTGAAGACTTGGCTGGCCCCTCCCAAAACTGCAAACCCCAGGATTCCATAAGAGGTTGAAAGTAGAATCATCGCACTATAATAGACTCGTGTAGAAATGGCCCCATTTCCTCAGGTGGAAGTCTGAATCAGTTCAGCTCCCAAGTAACTTTGCTTAGGACTGTAGCCTTAGCTGGGATCTAAACTAACCTGCTTTTCATTTCCAAGTGGTTTATTTTGTTTTATAAAAGCTTGAAAACATCAGAGGTTTTGGAACATCACGGGGAATGAGGGTTTTTCTCTCTCTTTTTGCTTCGTGCTTTAATATTGCCACTTACGAGAACCCTATCGGGAACTGAAATCTAATACATGCTTTAATTTGAACATGGCTTTTCACTGCAAAATCACCTCTAGATGTTAACAGATAGCATATTACAGGGTCACAGCTTACATTTTACAGTGGCTCTATGCTAACCAGAGTTTGCTTTTATTTTTTGGATTACATCTTCCAGAATCTCCCAGCACTGAACATTGTTGGCTAAGAATTACTCAGTCAAAAAGTAGCTTTTCCAGACTTTGGTTAAGGCTGGTTTGGCCAAGCACTATTCCGTCATTAGAACAAGAAATAGGGTTAACAGAAAAAAAAACTTCTGTACTTCATTCTCAAACAAATGAAAAAAGAACTCTGGGGAGTGATATAAAATATGGTAGTGCAGAAGATATCATAAGCCGGTATGATGTAGTGGTTCAAATGCTGGTTTGGCTTCTGGGAGACCAGAGTTCGAATCCTTGCTCATGCATGGAAACCTATGTTTGGCAAATCACACTCTCTTAGCCTTTGAGAAGAAGGCAGTGGCAAAGCTGCTTTGAAGAACTCTTGCCAAGGAAAACCTGAGATAAGGTTGCTATAAATGGAAGGGGCAGAGTATCACAGAAAATATCAACCTAAGGATGGTTTGTGCGAATTTTGAAGTAGAATGGGCAAAGAACAGCTTATTCATAGGAGTTTACATTTTGATGAGTGACCTTGAGCAGCCTTGCAGGTTTTGTCTTTTCATTTTTCTGGGGTTAGAGTGGTTGTCCAATTTCTCCATTTGTATGCCGTCTTTTGGGAAATAGTTTATTGCGTAAGGTTAGAGAGAAGGTCTAGCATATGGCTTATAGTAGCAGCTTTAAGTAGTACTGAACAATCTTTTTAATATGTAGCTGATGGCTTCCATGTCAGTGGGGTAGTAAATCCATTCCAGGTTTTATTCTAAGCTTTAAAAGTGCTCTCCAAGGTGCTGAAGCCTGTTGCTAAATAAATTAAGCAACTTGGTCAGTTCCTGTAAAGTTAGCCAAAATCCGGCATGGATTCATTTTACTCATTGACATTGATGCCATGAAGCACCACTGTTTAAACACAATTAAGGCGGGGGGAAAAAGATTCAAGTTTGAATTGTTCTTTTAAGGGATGTCCATACACATTCATGCTCCAGCACTCCAGGAAGCAAAGGTTGTTTAGCTCCCCATCCTGAACAGGCCATAGGCAATATGGATGTGGTTTGGCAGGGGTGGGCAACTGCGTACCCATTGTGCCCCTTTCACAAAATTAAAATATTCCCCCCAAATGCCCTCTAGGGGACATAGGGAGCATTTCTATCATGTTATCTCCCTCCTTGGCCATTTTGGGCCCAGGAAAATTCTTCTTTAACAACAGGAGATGAATGGAAAGGCCTCTCTTGGACATAAAATGGTCTAGTTGTGCCACAAAATGTGGCACCCTACAGAGCATTTGGGGCATTTGTTTTGCCATTTTGGACTCTGTGGGGCTCTGGGGCCCAGAAAAACAGCACAGGGGGCCACATGCACCTACCCATGGCCCACATTTTGACCACGCATGTGGTATGGCATCCTTGGCTAGTTTCAACTTCAATACTGTCTTGGAGCGGGATGGCTGCCTGCATGCACAAACACTGGACCAAAGTCAGATTGGTCAGTGCACTAGAAGAGACACATGGAAATCTCTGCACATGAAACCATTGCACAGCTGAAATTCCCAGTTCACAGTGCAAAAGCCTGGCTGGTAACCAATGCCATCTAAACAGGAGATCATCTAGACCTTGGAAGTCATGTTTTCCAAACTCCTTGGCTCTGTGTAATTTTCTTTTCCCTCTTTTGTCCTCTTCTACCTATGCCCTACAAGATATTTTGGGGGGATTAATTTGGAAATTCTGAAGCAAAAATCCCACACAGTACATTAATGTTTCCCCGAGTGCAACATGAGAGGAAAGAGACGAGAAAGGAAATTGTGTCTTACTTTTAAGTACTTTTTGAGTTACGGAACAGGAAGGATTCAAGCTTTGAATTTCACAGGTTACTGAACTGAGTCGTATCACTATGAGAAAAAGAGAAAATGTAAGTAAGAAGAGAGACAGCAAGCCCTAGCAATGAAGGAAAAATTATATAGATCAGCTGGGTAATGCCCACTACACATTCCAACCCTTAGAAGAGTTACTTTTTCCTCCTTGTTGTAAATCGCCTCCCTCTTCTTTCTTCCATTTTTAAAAAATGTCTGTCTGTTCTTCTTGCTTCCCTCCTGTCTCTGAGTGTCTGCCCCTCTTCTTTCCTTCCCCTTTGCTCCTGCCCGCCTCATCCCTGTATCCTCCTTTTGTCCTTCCCCACTTTGCTTTTGTGTGGGGGGCTTTAATGGGAGCCGAATAAGAAGACAGTTCGGAGCATCAAAGCCCCCTATGGGTTGGGAAGCTCATTGGCGCCTAAGAAGCCCAGCTCAATTTTTTTCCGTCTCTTTGGAGCTCCTTTTCACTGGGTGCAAATCTGGTGTGTGCAGATGTGCGGAATAAACACAAATAGTATTTTTGGGTCTCATTTCTTGGAATCGAGGAGTTCAGAAGGAGAAGTGGCAGGGAAACAGGTTGATTCTGAAGTTCTCTGTTTTGATTTTGATCCATCTTATTTCTAGGGCTCGGGAAATCCATTTTCTAGGCAGACTCTCTAGATTATACATACACATCATTAAGGCTGTTATGACATTCAATCACTGGATCAGTCAGAATAAAAACTTTATCTACTATTTGTTTTAATTTCTCCCTTCTGTTGAATGTTGCCTTTCATCATTTTATTTTTTTAAACTGTTATCAGAGCCTGGTGGCTGCTATGAATCCACTTCTGGGTTTTAGTCCAAAGTTGAAAGGAGTTATCTTAGGTGCTGAAACCTATCGGGGAATATGTTCACTGGGTGACTTGGACAAGTCATGCTCTCTCAGCCTCAGAAGAAGGCAAAGGCAAGCCCCCTTCTGAACAAAACTTGCCAAAAAAAAACCCTGTGACAGGTTCATCTTAGGCTGTAAAAACTCAGAAATGACTTGAAGGCACACAACAAAAACACAGATGCTATCTATCTGATCTTATCCATCTTATCTATCTATCCATCTGTCCATCAGTCCGTCCGTCCATCCATCCATCCATCCATCCATCCATCCCACTAGCAAATCTTGGAAATAGTTACTTTTGAAAGGCAATTTGCTCATTGTAACATGTGAAAAGTAACCTGTTGACATAGCTCATTACCAAGTTAAGAAAGCAAGTGAAACTCTATTACTTTCTTGCATAGTTGTTATTTTGTAATTTCTTTCTAATACTTTCTGTTACTTCTGTAAGGAAAAAAAAACCCTCAGGATGGTTAGGAGAACGGAATAAAGCTTGAAACATTCCTGTGCAAATGCCTCTCAAAGTGCTCCTAAGAAGTAACTAGAATTCAACCTCCTCCCTCTCAGAGAAACTTCCATTCCTTGGGTCTTTCATGGGGAAATCATCTTCAACCCAGAACATCTCCCAACTTGAAAAGTAAGTGATAGCCAGGTTGGGAGGGCCACTTGCCTTTTAAAGTTGGAGTCTGTAAGGAAAGGTGCTTTCATCCTGCTTGGTAAAGCTTTATGGTCCCTTGTCCTTCTTCTCTCTGCTCTGTTCAGTGATCAACCGGCAGGACCCCAGACCTGTTTTCAACCTGGCAGTCCTACCAAGAGATGGCCATCCAACCTCTGTTTAAAAACCTCCAAAGTCAGAGTCTCCACCATCCTTGGAGGCAATCTATTCCACCCTCGAACAGCTCCTACAGTGCAATTTCTTTCCTTGTAAATTGAATCCATTGGTTTGTGTTCTAGTCCCTGGAGCAGCAGAAGACCAGCTTGCTCCGACTTCTCCATGGCATCCCATCATCTAGTTAAAGGTGGCTATGACATCTTTTGAAATCTGGCTAATTTTAAAATATTAGAGGGTGACCTTTGAGGGCCACCAACTTGAGGTTTGGGGGCCAGATACATCCTATGGGACTGCTTCTCCCCACTCCTGGTCTAACCAATAGGTTTGGAGCTTCTCTTTCCCTCTTGTATTTCAAGTGATGCTTCCAAATAGGACATCCCAGGCTGCTCAGCTGAGTGTAGAAATTGGCAGGGGTTTCCTCTGTCGCCTGGGCTAACAATTTCCCAGCTTGCCTCCCCTTCGTTCTGGGGTTGCGACTAGCTGCCAGGCCCAGGGGGGTGCCTTTTTTTTGGCTACTTTTCTTCCTCAGCCGGGGCAGCATGGCTTCATTCTTAATCATCGCCGTCCTTCAAGATGAGGCTCCGGTAGCTCTTGGGAACAGCCACGCTCAGCCGAGCATGAATGGGGGAACCCTCCTCCAGCTGTTCTAAAAGGCCCGAGGAGGGGGAGAAGCATGTACTTCTTTGTCTGGGAAGAGAGAGAAAAAGAAGAGAGAAAATTAAAAAAGAGAAGAGCCTGGAGTTCTAGGAACTGGGATCTCTCCCTCAATAACAAGCACTCTGATTTAATGGAGGAGACAAGGCCGACCGGAAGCACAGAGAGTATATCTGCTGTACACAGTTAGTAGCAGTTTAAGCCCACTTTAACGGTTATGAACCCCATCCTAGAGGATTCTGAGATTGTAGTTTGGGGAGAGCTCAAGTACACTCTTCCAAACTACAGTTCCCAAGGTACGCTTTATACCTTGGTGTGCTTCTAGGGGCATCCTTTGGGAGCTGGAGCGTGGCGGAACCGACTACATCTCTCTAATGGAGAATGCTCAGTGCCTCCACAAACTACAGTTTGCAGGACTCCATAGGATGGAGCAATGGCACTAAAAGTGGTATTATATTGCAATAACTGCATCATGTAGATACATTCCTAAAAGATAGGTTTATTACAAAGTGAACTCCTTGGTCCATTTAGCCTAGTACTGGTGACATTGACTGGCAACAAGAGCTCTCTTGAGATCCTGTCCTATCACCCAGTTAAAGCGGTATCATGCCAGTACAAGTGCCCTGGCTACATTCTATGGAGTCCTAGGGTTTGTAGCTTGGAGAAACACGAGTTTTCTGGCTGAGAATTCTAAATGCCCCTCCCTCAACCATCAATCCCAAGATTCCTGTTGCCATGGCAGTTACAGCGAAATCATACCACCATAACTTTGTAGTGCAGAGGGGCCTCTGTTTTCAGGTGGGATTTTTCCTTAGACCCATTGGAAAAGAAAAGGAAGTTTTCTTTTCTTTTCCTTTGTCCCCCCAACTGTCAATATTTATTTGGTAAAGCTCCTCTCCTCATCCCTCTCTCCTCAGTTCTCCTTCCAGCAGAAAGAGAAATGTTCTCCATCAGCCTTGCCAATTTAGATGGCTTGCATTTTGCCTCTGTTGTGGAAGCAAACTGTCAGCTGCAGCGTGGAGTCAAGGGGACAGCTGCACGCTTGGAACGTTGTCGCCATACTTTAGGTGGAAGGCACAAGTCCAGGCTCTTGACGCAAGGGTTGATGCAAGGGTTGATGCAAGGGTTGCCTGCTCCTACCGTACCTTCCCACAGGTACAAAATGGCTCTCTCAATGTGTGTGCTTCTTTGGGGCAAGGAAGGCAGACAGTCCAGAAGAACGCAGCAACCTGGAAGCCCTGCGGTGCGGATCTCCATGGCAACACAAAGAACGTGCAATTAACACCCCGTGGTAACCGAGAGCTGCTTCGGCTCAGAGAACGGGACCCTCGTGATTCCATATTGGAAATCCTAATTTCCTGAGGGTCTTTCCCCCCTCTTCAGATTTCTTCCTGGATCTATTGTCCTCCACACCCGGCATGATGCCCAGCAGGCTTCACTGTAGACCTCAAACCACTAAGAAACAACTACAGCAGGATGACAAAGTCTTTTTTAAAATAGCCTTAAGCAGAATGAGCTGCTGAAGTATATCACCCAGCCACAGCCTGCGGTGAGGCTAAAGGCCTGTTGCAAAATGACACAGTTGGGCTTTGTGTTTTTTTAAAAATTTTATTTTCAAATTTTGATAGTACATTGATTGCACTTTGTTCCTTCTCAACCCACAGAACCCTCCCTATCCCTGTTTCAATGTGGTTCGGTGATCAGTCACCGTGTACGTAACAAAATCAGTCGGAGTTCATAGTCTGATATTCCACTGCCTTAAATAAGGCTATGATGGACCATGTGAGTAGACAGATAATTTGTCCTATGGTTGATAAATGAGTTGACTTTGCGGCAACTGTCTCTTTGCAACACACCCAACGGTGGTGGTTTGGCTGTGTAGCTGTAAGTGGTTGGCAAAAATGGGCACCTCGTAGTGGATACCCAAATTTGGGACAATTTTCAAAGCAATCTCATGATAATTTGGGTCTGTTTTATTGGGAGTTGGAGTTTCCCAGAGTGTTAGCCCTTTTTGGGAAATTCTATGAAAACTAAAACTGTTAGGAATCAGCCTTTTTTTTTAGCAGAAAAAAAATGCCCAAATTTCTGTGTGGCCTCCCTGACTTGGGAAGCAAAACAAGGCCAGCCGTTTCAGGTTACAAACTTAGAAAAGTTTACTAATGGCTTTTACGTTTACACATGGATTGGGTAGCCTACATCCTAACTAGCTAATGAATAGTAGTGGCTTCGTTCTTAATTCACCGGCTTCTGATGGAGATGCAAAGCATGGTCGGAGAGGAGGAAGAGGAAGCCAAAATGGAGGAGAGGAGAAAGGAGAGAGAAGGGCTCTTTTTCTTTTATAAGATTGATGACCCAAGCAACAATCCTGGGTCGCATGATCTGATCAACTGAACACCAAAGGTATTTATGATCATGCAATTAAATGACACAAAGGCAAATGGTGGAGCTTTGGCATGCAAACGAGAAAGGAAGCCCCATGCTAGCTGTGTCCACTTGCTCTAAGAACAAGATGGTGGGAAGAGAGAATACTGGAATTTTTCCAACAATTTCCAGCAATAAAGTGCAGGAGTCCTCTTCAATTTTCAATCTGGCAACCCTACACTGCACCCTTATAACACTTTGATGACACTACAAATGTCATTGTTTCACCTTCTGTGATCCTGGGATCTGTAGTTCTCTGCCAGAGAGCAAGAGTACCTCATTGCTGTTGTATGCCTTCAAGTCATTTCTGACTTATGGTGAACCTACGGTAAACTGTCATGGGGTTTCCTCAGCAAAAGTTGTTCAGAGAATTCCAAACAGATGCACTCCGTTCTGCAAGATACCATTTGTGGCCCTGATTTTTCATTCTGAGGCTTCCTCTGCAGCGACAGCTGAAGGCTTTGCTATTGGTGAGGTGGTGAATCTCCTCTGGCTTTTTGTGCAAACTTCAGAGGAGCTATCCAAGGTGCTCAATCCCACCCTCAAAGAGAGTTCAGCCACTTGGGTAGGTCCTTTAAAGCTCAGACTAAAACTGGCATGGCTTCGCCACCCCACAGACATGGAAGCCACCAGCTGTCCCCTGCTCGTCAGACGCAAAAAGCAAAATAATTTCCGAGCCTTATTATTTTGAAAACATGCCCCTCGTTTATGCGCATGGTAACACTGAGGTTAATCTCCAGTGGTTTTTAAAATACATATTTGCGATTCGTTTGACTAACGAAGCCCCTTTTGTTTCCCCCGCGGACTGCCTTGATAAAATGAACTAGGCAAACAAAGAGCTGTTGCATTGGAGTGAATCTGTTTAATCAATTAAGGCAATCAGCATTGTCCTTTGCAAATTTCATTTCGAAGAAGAAAACCAAGTGTTTCATTAGCACACTCCTGAGCAAAGGAAGTACTACATAAATATATATATGTCATCCTTCCGACTAAGGATCATTTGTGTTTGCTCATTGCAGTTATCTGGAGACTTTGAAAAACAAGTATGAGATTTTTACTTCATTAAAATCAGATATTGCAGCTTCAGAAAAGCTACCGGTTATTTTTCTTCTGTCACGTCCTCTCTTGTTCCTGATCTCTCGACTGAAAGCACACATCAGTTTTGTGGATGGGCCTCCCACATTTCAGTGTGAGCTTCTAGTGGCAGCAAAAATGGCCCTCCATGGACAGTAGAAATTCATCTCTACTGAACCTGCTGGAGAAAAGGTGATTCAAGGCAAGCCTGGTCTTATGGTTAGGCCAACAGAGACGGTTGCCTCAGACAGGAGTTTTGGGAAGTGATAACAGCATGGGAAGGAACCTCAACTGTGTTCTACCACACCATGCATTGTCGTTGCTGTGTACCTTCAGGTCATTTTTGACTCACGCCAACCCCAAGGTGAACCTATCAAGCAGTTTTCTTGGCAAGGTGTGTTCAGGCTTTTGCCTGAGGCTGAGAGTGTGTGACTTGCCCACGGTCACCCAGTGGGTTTCCATGGCTGAGTGGGATTCAAACCCTTGTCTCCAGAATCTCCTTGTCTCAGTCCTCTACCTTACAGGAGCTGTCATGCATAGCCATTATGCTGCCTTATTTTCCTATACCTTTGTCCACCTTTTTTTCCCCCCTGCATGAATAGTTCCATCTCGGGTCTATGAAAATTCTACAATCTTGTCACGTCATTACAGCAGCCTGCATTCATTTTCTCACTTCTCTCTGCCTCAGCCTTCCATCTGTAAAATGGGAAGGAGAACCCATGAAATTCACAGCTCAGGTCTCTTGGCTTTGAGATGTTCATCAAGAAGAAACAAAATGGAACAGTTGTATTGTGCCTTTCAGCTCAAGACATAAATACGGTGAAGGTACCAGATCTTGTCTGATCTTGAAAGCTAAGCAGAATCAGTTTGAATTAGTACTTGAATGGGAGACCACCAGGGAATAGTCTCTCATTCAAGTACTAACCACTAGCCTGGTGCTGTAGGCTGTAGGCTGTATTTGAGAGGAAGGAAATGCAAACCACCTCCAACTATTCCTTGCTTAAGGAAGCCAATGAAATTCATAGGGTCACAATAAGTCAACAGGTAACTCTGTCTGCCCTGTATTTCCCCCCCCCATCAATGCACTTTAAAAATTGCTTTTAATTTAATTGCTTTCAATAAGGCAATCTCTTTAATTACCTAGTAATATTAATAACTTATTGTGCTTTTACCTGTATCTTTTAAGAATTATGTTGTGACCTGTGTTGGATCCCAGTATTGGGAGAAAAACTGGTATATTAATCAAATAAGTAAATGGATTTGAATGAAGCACAATTAGTTAGGGAGTCATTGTGGGAATCTGGGTGGTTACCCAGAACTTCTGGCAAATTGCGCTTCCAAAAATAAAGTAGGAATATCTAGTTAAGTAAAAATGAAATCTATACTATCTTGAGAAATGTGTTCTCTTTTAAGTAATATTCTGATTTGCAAGCCAGACAGTTACAGTAACTAAATTAAAAATTTAACCAAGACTAAACCCTAAAGGATTTGCAGTTTTGGAAATGTGTGTCTTAATTACACTCAACATGGCCTAATTTCAGATGATTTTGTTGAAGAGTCTTTTACTACTGGAGAAAAACTCCAGTTGTACAACCAGAGGATATTCAGAAGCAAAAACAATGCCATGAGATTCAGTGACTTGATATTTTACAAAATATTCTTCAAGCCATGATAAAGTGGTCCTCAGTCCCTCCCCCCAAAAAAAACAAAAACAAAAGCCCACATTCTTCTTGAATTCCTGGTGGCATTTGATGATGTGGAACAGATCTTTGTTTCAAGGTACGCATTTCCTCTTCCTGTACAATAGCAAGCAGAACCACTCTCTTCCTTGCAATTACATTTCTGGCACTATGATCGTGCCATAAAATAAAAATCAGTATATTAAATATTCACCAGCACAAAAGAAAAATACAAAGTCAGAGCCACTGAAACATGCGTTTGTGCATATTTCAAAATTGCTCTGTTCCCCCACCGTCTTCCCCCTCCTTCCTCCCGATACAGTTATATTTTCAACTGTGCAAGAAATCTCTCTGCAGCTGTATGATCTGCTCAGCCTGATCCACATGCCACTTGAGCAGGAAGACATCCATGGCATTCCAGCCAGTAGAATTCTTCTCTCTCCTGGGGCCCTTGGTATGCTCTCCCAGGACCATTGGATGTCAGCCTTCATCTACCATAGCATATCTGGCACCATTCTCAGGACAGGGATATGCTAGTGCTTCTGGTATGAGACATGCTTTGTCCTATAGTTGGTGGTCAACCATTCCTCATGAGTCTGACCTACATGGCACCTAATGTTCAAAGGCATACATTTGAGGGTGACCAAAATGGTGGAGGGTCTCAAAGCCATGCCCTACGAGGAGCGGCTTAGAGAACTGGGTATGTTTAGTCTGCAGAAGAGAAGGTTAAGAGGGGACATAATAGCCATGTTCAAATATTTGAAAGGCTGTCATATCGAAGAGGGAACGGGCTTGTTTTCCGCTGCTCCAGATACTAGGACAAGGAGTAATGGATTCAAGTTACAAGAAAAGAGATTCCACCTGAGCCTCTCACCTGATGATCAAAGCTGTCCAGCAGTGGAATAGGCGAGTGTGGTGGAGTCTCCTCCTTCTTTGGAGGTTTTTAAGCAGAGGCTGGATGGCGATTTCCTGGGGATGCTTTGATGTGGGTTCCTGCATAGCAAGAGGTTGGACTCGATGGCCCCGGGGGTCTCTTCCAACTCTATGATTTGTACATGTGTACACTGGAAATGAGTCTGTTGAATACATGAGCAATACGTGGAGACAGCACTGGAGTTGAGAGTACACATTGGGCTGCAATTTGAACACAAACCAAGGCAGAAGTAGACCTACCCATTTCATCTCAAAAATGTTTCACTTCTCCTGACCCTCAGGAGGGAGCTGTGAAGAACAAAAACTCTAGAGATGGACAGAAATAATGGTCTCATTCCAAATGCTAGTCCCAGTTGGAGTAGATTCATTGCATTGACTGTTCAACGGTAAGTCAACACTTTTGTAAATTCTATTGATTCAATGGGTCTGCTCATGTTGGGCCTAGCACTTTGATTTAGGTGACAATGTTAATGTGGTGTCTCCTGAAGTCATAAATGGGGTGTTTTTTTTTAAAAAAAAGTGTTGGGTAGTCTTCAGATACAGCTATCATATGAATCCATACTTCTAATAAGCTGTTTTGAAAAGGGAAAATAATACATTCTTACATTTCTCCCAGGGGTGGCTGCAATGTAGACATTACTATTTGGCTGTAGCATATCTAGTTGTATGTGTGTGCTTGTGCATGTCTCTGTGTGTGTTGTTTCTTTCTACTTCCAACAAATCAAATATTAACACGATTAACAATTCAGATTGACATCTCAGGCAGAGGAAAGCTGTAGGAGGTGACAACAGGCAGATGACGTGCTTTTGATCTGGCAGCATTTCATCTATGCCACCATTTTATCCTGGATTGTGGGTGAGAAAACAAAATGGCAGATCTTCCTACTGTGATTAGATGGAGGTGTTAAAATGGAAATCCTGGGTTTGGGAGGGAAAACTAAAGGAAGAGGCCTAACACAAGGGGGAAAAGTTGGAATAAGGGATTGATTAATTCTTTGCACATGGCTGGGATTTTTTTTTATAAATATATTTTGCAGAGATGAAAGCAACTGTATTTTGCTTCAGGTTGCTGCCTTTTAACCTGGCAAATCTGAAAAAAAGGATATTGCAGAACTGGGAAAGGTAGTGAGGAGGGCAGCTATAATCATCAAGGAGCATATCAGCTGTAGGGAAAGGCTAGAGTACTGGGTCCTTGTGAGGTTCAAAAAAAATATAGAGTTGACTTCAGGGAAAGCTAGGATAGGGGCTCATAAAATTGTAAGGAGTGTAGAGGCAGGAGAGATGGAGATAAAGGTCTCCTTCGCCCAGCATATTAGAATTCAGCTACACAGCCAGCAAGAAAGCAACACTTCTTTGGAATGCAGCTCACAGGATCCCATCTCTAGCATAGTCACTCTATAGACTGTGCGGGGATTGTACTTTGGTGGTACCACATCAGTGGGTTGGTGAATGTGCTCTGAGCTTTAGTCTGAATTTAAAAGAGCTCTCTCTTTACTCCAGTGCTTCCCAACCCTTTTTTCACTTGGCAGTCCATTTCCATAAATTGTATCCTCACCGCCACCATGTCCTTTCTTTGAAGGGGGAAAAAGCCCCATCAAAAAGCTTCTGTGAGCTTTGAGGAGATGTCTCATCATCCACAGAAGGAAAGACAGGGTGTCAAGTCAGCCAGCCTGCCTCTTTATCCCATCATGCCTCTTACTCACCTAGACTTTCTCTGAGGTCTCAAGATCTGGTTTGCTCCTGAATGAAGGCACAGGGAGGAGCGACTGGTGCTGTGCATCTCTCTCTCAGGTGGACTCAGGATGGAACTGGATTTCATCAGAATCTCTCTCTCTCTCCTTGTGCAAAGGGACACAAGGGAGAGAAGAGTACCTGCACACAAAGCCTGAGAAGCCACCTTGTGTGGAAGGGGCTAAGGACATGGCAACTGTGTATGCATATGTGTGTGAGAAAGACTCTTTTTTTAAGTTTGTGGGCCAATGGCAGCTGGATGGTCAGCTTTTGTGTCACTCTTCTCTTTATCTCTATGATCTTCCTCACAACCCTTAAGGTTCTGGAAAAGGAACGCCAACCCCAGTCAAGAACTGCATTGAATCGTAATGCCCTCCAAGAATGGATTATACTTTATACTTTTTCTGCCATTACTCCATTTTTTTGTGTACTCCTAAATGTCCTCATTCATTTCCCTGGTGGTATGTGTACCCCAAGCTGGGAATCACTGACCTGTTCCATGAATAGACTCAGCCCCTCACAAATAAGTCCCTTAAAGTTCAGACTCAAACCTGGCGTGGATTCACTGTGCCAATGATGTGGAAGCCACCAGAAACCACCAAGTGTGAACACTCTGACGCTGACTGTTTAAAAGCAAGAGGTCTTCTTTGGAGGTGTGTAAGGAGAAGATGGATGTGTTTTAGTTGTGTTTTCCTGCATGGTGGAGGGTTGGACTATGTGGCCCTTGTGTTCCCTTCCAGCTCTATGATTTTCTCTGTCTCATTTCCCTCAGTGGGTCAACTTCAAGCAGGATTGTACTGGAATCCAACCCAATGGGATGTTCCTTTCCCAGATAACCCAAGCAAGTGAAATAATGCACCTTCCAAACTAAAGAAAGATTACATATCATTGACTCTAAAGGAAACAGTGAATGTACTCTGGTCAGATATACCCATCCCCAACAACACTGAAGATTTGGAGGGAGTTGTGCTTTGTGAACAAAGTATACGAGTGTGTTCCTTCCTTCCCTTCTGACAGATCCTTCAGATGGGACTTGCCCTCTCTGAACTGAGCAGCTGTTAATTATGTAGATAACAATCCTGTAAAGCATTCTTGGGTCTGACAGGCACAAGACTTTCTGACCTAGCGACCAGGCGAAGAGCGCAACAAGAGCCAGCGCATCAGATAATAAATCATGTCAACAGAGTTCTGGGCTGCTGTTGGTGTCTGGCCTTTGAAGATGATGGAGAACGCTGTGGCATGAGGGCACCAGTGGAGACATGTAATGTGATACAGAACCTTTCACCTCCAGGTCACGGTCACCCTGTTCCCTCTTTAAATAAATTAAATTGACTTCAGTGGTGGTGTTAAGATGGACTCTTGTAGGTGTGAATGGCTGAGCACATCTCAGGTAAGGAGGAAAAACCATATCAGGTGATGTGGAAAACAACACTCCAAGTCAGTTACTTAAAGACAAGGTGCTAGACTCAAGCACATATTGGGGTGAACTACTGTGACAGGAAGCAACCCACCAGCACCCAATTGGGCTGCATTGGGCTGCCATGTCAAACAGGAAGGGATATGTTGTCACTTCCTGTGTCATTTTTGGCTGTTTCTTGGCCGTTGTCCCAGCATTTGAGGTAGGGTTGCCAGGTATTTCTTATGCTAAGGGATATTTCTTGTCTGAAGGATCAAAAGCGTGCTCTTTTATATGGACTGAATGAGATGTCAAAAATCCAATATTCGGAGGTGGGGACATTTTAAGAACAGATAAGCCCAAGTTGCCGGCTCCATTGAGCATGTCTGAAGCTCGCTGCCAATACAGATAATTACGACATGATCAAAATAGGTTAAGGACTATTCATGCATATGGAAAGAGAAACCAAGTACGAACTTTCATAAATTAATTAATTTAATTGTCAACATTGCATTGTCATGAATTTTGATCCTCTCTTAATGATAGTTTGTAAACTTGGGCAATCTTAGGCCATTTCCGCACTGGACTGTTATAGCACTATTATTCCACTTTCAACGTCCTATGGAATCCTGGGGATTCCAGGATTCCATAGGACGTTCAAAGTGGAATAATAGCGTTATAACAGTCCAGTGTGGAAATGGCCTTAGTTTCAGGGCTTGAAGGCTGTGTTCTGCAGCAGCTTTGACCCCTATTCCATGGTCTTTGGACCAAAATTTGGCCTATCAGAAATGACCTGAAGGCACATAATAACAACAACAACAAATCTGAGAATAAACAATGAGCTACGTGTAAAAACAATGGGACTTGGGTGTAGTAATAGCTATGGAGAGCACCTTTTAGAAACAGAATTTTTAAAGTTAATATTAAACCACCTGAAGTGCAATGGATTTAATGTATTTTTGAAAAACGCCGGAATGTTACTGCCACATTTCTTTGGTCCTCGCCTCTTCATTTACAGCATGTAATCGTGAACAACAACAAAAAGATCCATTTGAAAGACCTTTTCAGCTTCTAGGGAAGAAGAAAACAATAGGTCTCAGATTGCAAAAGATACCTTTCTCTCTTTAATAGTTTTTACTAAAAAGGTAGGAGTGGGGGAAAAAAACCCAGGAAACTATCACTAGGATGATCATCTATTGTTCTGCTGGCATGAATCATGTGTTGTTTCTCCTCCAAAGGAAATGGCTTACATTACAGGAAGAGCAGAAAGGAGAAACTGTGGAAAAATAAATAAATAACTTTCTCATATACAACGCAGCAAAGGTTTTTAAAAACCTTTCCTTAGAAACACAGGAAGTAATTATACCAGCTCAGGCCATTTATCTGTCTCAGGGAGGGGCGATTGCAGCTTGGGGCTGGAGAATTTCAGTCCCCGAGATCACACTGCCAACTGCATTTTTGCCCCATGTGGTTGAAATTGGACAGCACAACAACAAACAGATGTGAGGAAAATTCCACCTCCTCTTTCTCCAAACCAGTTTATTTTCCCATTAAGACAGTGAGTGTGGGGAAATACAAGAGACCGCCATTCTCTTTAAAATAAAGGCCGGCATCCTAATAGTGATATGTGCAAGTGTGAGTCCACCTTGTTGTGGTGGTGTGCCTTCAAGTTGTTTCCAAGTTAGGGCAACCCTAAAGTGAATGTGTCACAGAGTTTGTTGGGGCTGAGAGAATCATCCCCATGGAGCCTTTTCTGTCAAGGAGCCAGAATTCCAGGGGTCTTGGTCTACTGCCATGGAGACCAACCCTATGGGCATCCCAATCTAACAGCCTGGCTCTGCATATGTGAGGGCACTGGAGATCTAGTCCAGCAATAAGAAAAGGGGGACAGTCATCCTACTTGAAGCTATATGGGAAGAAGAAAGGTGAGCCCTAGTGGCGCAGTGGTTAAATGCCGGTAGTGCAGCCACAACGTTGTGAGTTCAATCTTGCCGGGCTCCAGGTTGACTCAGCCTTCCATCGTTCCATAGGTTGGTAAAATGGGTACCTAACTTGTTGGGGGCAATTAGCTTATATGTTGTAAACTGCTTAGAGAGTGCTTGGCACTGACAAGCGGTATAGAAATGTACATGCTATTGCTATAAAGTCTTTGTCCCTGATTGTATATGTCACTGTTGTTCTGCCCTTTGATGTAAAGGGCGTTATAAAGCATTATTACTATTACTACTACTACTACTATTATTATTATTATTATTATTATTATTATTATTATTTATTATATTATCCAAGATCATCCAGTGGGTTTCCATGGCCACGCAGTGAATTGAACTTTGGTCTCCAGGGTCATAGCCCAATGCTCAAATCACTGCATCACACTGGTTGTCTGTCAGTGCATCTCATACTTGAGAATGTGTCCTTTGGGTTGTTATGGGGGTTCCTGCAATGATCAAAGCCTTCTCTAGGGTTTGCTACAGCACTGTGATACCCCCTCCTCAGAGCCACTCTGTTGAAGGAAGTCAAAGAAGTGTCTGGCTATGTCCTTTTTCTACCTTCCAGCAAAGAAAAATCCATATCTAAAGCCTCCACGTACAGTGTTGGCACTATGCACATTTTTCCAGAATTTGGGGAAATTATGTTTTGGATTCAGACTCCATGGAAGGTTCTGAGAGCTCTAGTTTAATAAAAGTACTTTTCCTGACTCTCCTGTTGCTTTTGAACCCACCCTGATCACAACCGGAGAGAAGCAGAGCTCGGAAAATTCTGCACTGCAGCTCTCAAGACTACCTATCCACTGGCCATCCTGGTTAGGAGAGGCTGGGAGTTGTAGTATAACTCTTCCAAACTGTGGAAAGTACCCAATTATTTTGTTAATGTGCAGCAGGTTTTGATTATTGCAGCTAGTAAATTTGATTTTAAAAAATCTAGAGGGAGGAAAGCAAGTGAACAGGGAGGTGGGCTGATATTGGTTTGATGAGGCATTGCAAGTATTCATAATTTATTTTGGGCACTAACGAGCTTGTGTTTCCAAATAGCCCTGTCTCTTCAGTGGAGCTGGAAACGTATTGGTGTCTAAAAAATTCTCTTTGAAAATCCCTAGCCATAGATTTGCTTGGCTAAAAGACAAACTTAGTTACTGCTTCCGCCTCTTTGAAAAAATTAATCCCAGCAGGTGAGCACTTAGGTTTTCTGAGGAAGGCAAAATGTTGTGCATGCGTGTATGCAAGTGTTTTAAATGCATCATTTCTCTCCAGGTCATGTCAACTGGGGGATTTGGCGGGCTGTAATCCAAAAAGTAACTTTTCCAACTCTAAAGAAATGTCATCATCTGCTACTATTGGTACTGATAGTAAGAGGCAGGTTGTCTAAAGGGCTTTATCTCCCCATATGAGCCTGCTTGTGTTTTGAGATCTTCTGGGAGGCCCTTCTCCCTGTCCTACCACCCTCAGAGGTACGTCTGGTAGGAACACTGGAGACAGGGTCTTCTCAGTGGCTGCTCCCAAGGTGGAACTGTTGGGAATTAGAGTTTCCCAGAGTGCTGGCCCTATTGGGAAATTCTGTGGAAGCTAAAACACTGTATGGATTCAGCCACCTTTTAGCAAAGTAGCAGAAGAAGCACGTCCAAATTTCTGTGTGGCTTTTCTGATTTGAAACTGACTAAGAAGGCAAAACAAACGCAGGCAGTTTCAGGTTACAAACTTAGAAAAGTTTACTAATAGCTTCTATATTTACATATGTATTGGGAAACCGACGTCCTGACTAGCTAATGAATAATAATGGCTTCGTTCTTAACGCACCATCTTCTGATGGAGATGTGAAGTGTGGTTGGCGAGGAGGAAGAGGAAGCAAAAATGGAGGAGAAGAGAAATCTCTGAGAAGGGAGCTCTTCCTTTTTTAAGACTGATGATCCAAGCAACAATCCTGGGTTGCATGATCTGATCAACTGAACACCAAAGGTATTTATGATCATGCAATTAAATGACACAAGAGGCAAACGGTGGAGGTTTGGCATGCAAAAGAGAAAGGAAGCCCCATGCTAGCTATGCCCACTTGCTCTAAGAACAAGATGGTGGGGAGAGAGAATGCTGGAATTTTTCCAACAGGAGCTCCCTCCCTAGAGAAGCTATACTGGTGCCCTTCTTGCTATTCTTGCTATCCTTCCGTTGCCAGATGAAGATATTTTGCTCTAGCAGGCCTTTGAGAGCTGATTGCTCAGCAAGGGAAGGTACTTTCATGTGCCACTTTTAAGAATTTACTGTTTCTTTTTGACAGTTATACCTTCAACCACTTTTATTTTTGTAGTTTATTGATAGCTTAATCATATTTTCTGCTTTTGCGTGATACAATTTTTTTAATCTGTTATCTGTTCTAAATTTTGTAAGTCATTTGGGAAAAAAGGTTTGACTTCTTTGGCCTGGGGCTCATGGGAGCTGGAGTCCAAAACTTATGGAGGGCCACAGATTCCTCACCCTTGGGGTACACAATAAACAGAGCTAGGAACAGTTGCCTTCTAAGGCCATTTCTGCACTACACTGTTATAGTGCTATTATTCCACTTTCAACATTCCTATGGAATCCTGGCATCTGCAGTTTAGGGAGAGGCATTTAGAATTCTCAGCCAGAGAGCTCTTTGGCCTCAGTAAACTACAAATCCCAGAATTCCACAGGATGTTGAAAATGGAATAATAGCACTATAACGGTGTAGTGTGGAAATGGTGTAAAACAACAGTTCCCAGGATATTCCAGCCTGCTTACCAAGCAATGTCTCTAAATTCTGACAGTAATGCTGACTATTGTCCCTGGTTTAAGGCAGTTGCCTATGGAGTCAATAGGTATCATTTTCTTTAGGATCCCTCTTTTAAATACAAGATTTTGACATTGCTGCCCATGCTCTCCATGAATTAGTTTCCTCACCCTCTGGTTTCTAATCCTAAACTGCCACTGTCTTAGCACTGATGGTGGCTGGGAGCTTCCATATAAGTGAGGTGACAAATCCCTCTACCCGTCTCTCCCTTTTTTTGTACCCTGCCATCCTAACTTCCCTAGGGAGGGATTTCCAAAGCCTGGGGGAAGCTATAGAAAGCTCCTTGTCCTGCATTTCCACCAAATATACCTACGAAGATGGTAGGAAAAAGAGAAGTGCCTCCCCTGGAGATCTTGGGCAAGCTCATATGAGAAGATAAAGTCCTTCAGATTGCCTGGACCTGAGCCTTAAAGGTCTTTATAGACCATCAGCAGCCCATTGAATTTTGCCCAGAAACAGACCAGCAGCCAACAGAGCTGTAGCAATAAGGGAGTCAAATGCTCCCTGTAACCAGCGCCTGTTAGTTATCTGGCTGCTGCTCTTTGGATCGATTGAAATTTCTGAACATTCTTCAAAGGCAGCCCCGTGCAGAGCATGTTACGGCAATCCACTTGGGATGTAACTAAGGTATATGTCACTGTGGCCTAGTAAGACGTCCCAAGGAATGGTCTTGGTTTTAAGATAAACTTTAAAGGAGCTTTCCAACGTGCTGAATGCCTTTGGGGGCTGTAGTTCAGCACTTTGGAGAGTTCCTTTAAAGTCCAGGATGAAATCCAGAGTGGATTCACCTGCTGCCACTGAACATAACCCCTTTTCCCTGGTGCCAGGGTTGGCATGTGGTCCTTTGCCATTCTTTTTGATGTTGGCTGACGTCCTGGATTTGGAGGCACACTGCACATGCATAACTATGATAGCTTCCTTTCGAACATCTCATAGCCCACCTTTTCCCTGATCTACCCCTTCCCTAAGCAACAAGGCCATTTCCAGGTCAGTGGTAAGTGGGGGACTGGCAGTGCAGCACCCAGGTTTTTTTTAAAGCCAGATGCATAGCATTGACATCATCCTCAGAGACCACTGGAAGATGCATAGGAGGCCCTGGAGTTTGTCTTTTGATGTGATAATGGAGGGGGGCTACAGGAGAGAAAAAGTGGAGTTTGGGGAGCAATTTTGGTATTTCATACTTAGCATACAATTCTGACCTCTGGAACAACCAAACAATGAGTTATGATGGCACATACTGGAGTTTCTTGTTGTTGTGCGTTCAAACCATTTCCACCTTATAATGACCCTGAGGCAAAGCTATCACGGAGTTTTCCTTGCAAGGTTTGTTCAGGGGAAGTTTTGCCTCTGCCTTCCTCTGAGGCTGAGAGAGTATGACTTGCCCAAGGTCACTGGGAGGAAGGCAATTTACATGAGATCCCAGTTGTGAGCCACTTTGGGTTCTCCATTCAGGAGAAAGATGGGCTATTAATTAAGGGGAAAAAATATAAATAAAACTGGAAAGGGCGGAAGCAGCAGTGGCATTCATAAAAGAAACTGAGAAGCAAACTCGAAACCCTCATGAATGGAGTAGGTTGAGGGTAATCAATTTACATAAATTGCCCTTGTCAGGAAAGCAGGCAGGCTGAAAAAGTTGTGATGGGCATGGAGACCTCGTGCCACCTTGATTTGCATGTTACCCTTGGGACCTGCTCATTACCTCCACGTCTCATAATCATCATAACCCCATGATCGCTACATGTCTGAAAATGGCCCCGCGCAGCTCCCAGGGCAATTCGCCTCACATCGGCATTAACAGTGCTGATGGTTTGTGCAATTATTGTGATATGACAGATGCAAAGTGTAGTTGTGTGCGTCGGAGGTGGGGGGGAGGTGGGATGGAGGCTTTGCATCACATCACACGGTGTGAAGAACTAACAAGAATAAACACCAGCCAATAAGCAAAACACAGGCTCTTTTGCTTATTAGTACCATGTACGACTTTGTTCAGGAACGGAGGTAATTCAGTGCTTCAGTGAAGCATGGAAGCTTAGCCTTCCACTCCTGGTAAATGCTAGAACTGGCAAAAAAAAGGAGGAAAGGCAATGAACATAAGTGTGTATTTTGTTTGCAACATGGGCTATTTCTGCACTAGACTGTTATAGCGCTATTATTCCACTTTCAACATCCTGTGGAATCCTGGGCTTTGCAGTTTAGGAAGGGGCTGACTGGCCCTTCCCCAAAGCTGCAAACCCCAGGATTCGGTAGGATGCTTAGCATGCTTTGGTGGTGTCAAAGCATGATCTCATATCATACCTTGGGTCTCACATATCACACTATATATCATATCATGGACAGATCATGTTAGGGGCATACCATATCATGGGCATGTCGTTCTTTGGACACATTGCAAGGCAATGCAACCCAATGGAAAAGGTGATAATGCTCAGTAAGATGAAAGCAAGCAGGAAAAGAGGAAGATGGTGGATGGTGGCTTTATCCAACCTGCAAGACCTCAGCAGAAGAGCTGATAACGGGTTCTCACTGAAGTCTCTTGTTTGCAGAGTCACCATAAACTGAAGCTGAACTTAACAGCACAGGACAACAAAATTCAGCCATAAAAAATGATACAACAACCCATCAGACAATCTGTCTACTTTTCTTAACTCATCAGAGAGCTTCCTTCCTTCCTTCCTTCCTTCCTTCCTTCCTTCCTTCCTTCCTTCCTTCCTTCCTTCCTTCCTTCCTGTCTGTCTGTCTTTCCAGTTTTCCCATTATTTATATTCATGGATATGTGTCTTCGCCTTCCTTTCTCCTTCATAATGCTTTGAATATATTTGCTAAAGCTTCGGGGAGCTTAAGTGTGCTATTGAACCGCTCCCCAAGTTATAGAGAAATGTCACCCTCCTCCAGTCCTTCAGCTAGCCAAATATCTCAGGGAAATAAAGCAGCAAGGCCTGGGTTTATGGGATGCTGAAATTAGCATATCTCCCTTCCGATCGTATAAAGAGAAACAATGATGTGGACAGAATGATGGTATTCTGCCTTTTCTGTGGGGAATTGCTAATATTCTGCAGTGCTCAAATAATTTTTAATTGGGCTCATTTTACTTTATTATTCTTTTAAACAGAAAGCAGACAATGCTTACGAACCCCTGCAGTTCCTTGAGGCTTCAATAAGCCGCCAAATAATATTATGGGAGTTATAAATGGATTAATGAAAAGCTTGTAAGAAAATTGTCATCACGAGGCAAAATCCTACTGGGGGCTTCAGTCCAAATGGGGGAAAAAACAAAAATCAGTGCTGAATGGGAAGAAATAAGTAGCAACCAATCCAATTCACCCAACTTTGTTCCCTTGCTAAATATGCTGGTAACATTCTGTCCTGGAGTTTATAGGCACAGCGGGAGCAAAGCTGGTGCTAATTCCCCCAACTGTGTGTCACAAGAACTTCCAGTGTGCCGTGAGAAATGATGTGAGAGTAAGGGCCTTTCCGCACTACACTGTTATAGTGCTATTATTCCACTTTCAACATCCTATGGAATTCTGCGGTTTGCAGTATAGGAAGGGGCATTTAGAACTCTCAGCCAGAGGAAGCAAGGAATTGTAACCATATAGCATGACTGTACCTTATGTGGTCCCTCTGAGCTGATTGCTCTTCGGGTCCTACCATCCCCAGTTCATTCCCAAGATTTTCTCTCTTGGACTCATTTCCATGCACAGACATCACTGTCCGATTTGCTCACCTCCAGAGCCCTGAAACTTCATGCACACATGAAGTTTTAAATGTATTTGCCAAAGATTTGCACAAGTCCTTCCTTTCTCTTCTCTAATTAGATTGAGCCAGGCCTTGGCTAACCCCATAGATCACTCACTCTACATCTATTTTAATTCCTTGTTTATCTATTGCGGTGTGAACCTGGTGTCCTTCAGCCTTGCTAGATTTTTCCCCATGTCATTTATCCTCATGGTAAAAGCAAACAGGGCTCTCTTCCTCCCTCACTCTCTGTTGAAACCTGGAAACTCATTGTCCTTTGTCAGAGGCTCCGTATATATTTGAGAAGCTTCCTCTGCGCTCTTACTCCATTGGCAATTATTCTCGTTTTTTCTGACCGCTTGGTTCTCCTTATGACTTTTGGGTGGGGGGGGGTTCATTTGGCTTTCTTCTCAGATTGTAACACTCAGCCCCCCCCTTCACTTCACACAGTTACAGCATTTTGATATCACTTTAACTGTGGTGACTCCTTCCAAGGGAATGCTGGGATTTGTAGTTTCATTAGGTGTTTAGAAGTCTGTGCCAGGATACTCTAGTGCCCCATCAAAGTTCAAATCCCAGGATTCCATAGGATGCAGCAATATTGGTTAAAGTAGAAGATTAGCATTATGGCCATTTCTGCACTAGCCTCTTAAAAGCCTTTCCTTTAAAAACTTTCAGTTACTAAAAGCCCAGTAGGATACAGAAGTCTTAAGCCATTTCCACACTACACAGTTATAGTGCTATTATTCCGCTTTCAACAGCCTATGCAATCCTGGGGTTTGCAGTTTAGGGAGGGGCATTTAGCATTCCCAGCCAGAGATCTCTTCGGTCTCAGGAAACTACAAACCCCAGAATTCCACAGGATGTTGAAAGTGGAATAGTAGCGCTATAACACTGTAGTGCAGAAATGGACATAGTCTGCAATACATTCTCCTTTCCCGTTGCATTTTCAGAAATGAAGGAACAGAATAAATAAAATGGAATATCTTCTTCATATAATTTTTTTGTCTGTTATATGCCTTCATTGAATCAGTCAGAATTGTCCATGCAATCATATTTCTGGTTTCTATGCATAACTGTGAAAGCTGGACAGAGAAGAAAGCAGATAGGAAGGAAATCAACTCATTTGAAATGTGGTGCTGGAGAAGACTTCTACAAATACTGTGGAAGGCTATACATGAATGGGTCCTAGAGGAAACCAAGCCTGAACTCTCCCTAGAAGCCAAGATGACTCAACTGAGGCTGTTGCACTTTGGACATATCATGAGAAGACATGACTCACTGGAAAAGAGAATAATGCTTGGTAAGGTGGAAGGCAACGGGAAAGGAGGAAGATGGCATTTCAAATGGATAGCCTCAGTCAAGGAAATCATGGCACTATGGCCATTTCCGCACGACATTCTCATAGCGCGATGATTCCACTTTCAACCTCCTATGGAATCCTGGGGTTTGCAGTTCCGGGAGGGGCCGGCCTTTAGTACCTAAAGACGAACAAATTTTAATTGACGTCACCTGATTTCATGCAGCTGCAGTCTGCAAAAACTAAGGCCAAACAGAAACTGTTGGTCTATTTGGTGCCACAAAGTTCTGTAAAGGGGTTCAAGTTTCTGTGGCTTTTTTTTTTTTTTTTTTGCAGATGTTCAACAAGACTTGGAACGATATTTTCCCCTGTAAATGCTCTCTTGCAACCCTGTCAGTTGGTTCACCAGCTTGCTTGTTAATGGTCTTTTGATTAGGAATGTTCATCTCTCTCAATTAATCTTGAACTTGGACACTGCTGGTCCACAGACCGAGAAGGAGAGAGGGGGAGAAGGAGGGAGTGAGGATCATGCATAATGGATCATGACAGTGTCACCCCTGATCCTGTCCACAGCTTGTCGGCAAACAGAGCAGGATTTTCAGAAAGTCTATTCATTATTCAGTATCATCCTTTGCCCATAACTCATTCCTGAGCATACGTTTTCCTCTGTTTGCTGCATTCTGAAAGCACAGGGCCTCACACAGAAAGACCCAACCTGATCATGCGCTTCCTTTCGACATATGAAAAACTGGAGAAAAGCTAGAGCTTGGAAAATGTTTCTTTTTTGGACTGTGTCCCCCAGAACACCCCAGTGAATATTGACACAGGTCATGTTGACTGGGGTGGGTTCTACGCATTATAGTCCAAAAATAACTTTTCCATACTCTTGCAGAATCAAACCAAAGGTCCTTTTTGTCCCTGTTCTAGTGAGGAACATGGCTAGATGCCTGTGGGAACCTACAAGCAGAGCATGAGGGGGAAAAAGTCCCAAACCCTGATATGTTTGTCCTTAAGCAACTGGTGTTGAATTACATTTCAACCCAAAGATGAAGCAGTCTTCAAAGCCCAGGTGGGCATGAGGGACAACAGTGATGAAAGGGAACCATGCGAGTAACCATGTGCAGTTGGAGAAGCAGAAGACGTACATAAATTTGTGATGGAAAGAAACCTGGGCTTCCAGTGCCTTAACACTTGCATGTCATTTCCTCTGCAAACCCAGACTGAATACTGCATTCCTTGTATGCCATATTGCCTGCGGTACCAGCCCACCTGAACATTCTGTCACCTTTTCCCAAAGGCGTGCTTTGGGCATATCATTGTCGACCAGCCCCTCTAAAGCCCTCTCTCTCCTCATTACTTGCTCCCCCATCTGAGCAATTTGGTTCTGATGGGAGGGCAGTGTTAAGCATCTGTGCCCTTTGTGTTGTTCAGAATCACCCAGGGGTTGGTGTACAGTCAACCAGGCTGAGATCAAGAAGCAAGGAACAGAAGATGCTGCCTTAACACCAAGTTAGACAATTTGTCCAAATAGCTTGGTAAGGTCTACCTCCTAGCAGTAGCCTTCCATGTTACCTGGAGATGCTAAAGACTGAGACCTTCTGCAAGCTGACCAGTTGTTTGGTTGCTGAGCTGTGCCTCCCCACCACAAAAAAAACTAGTGTAATTTGAGTCCACTTCCCCCTACTTTGAGTATGGCTGGTGGCTTCTATGTTAGTGGGATAGTCAATCTTCCACTTGTGTTTTTTAAAAATTTTTGCATTTTTGGCAGTCTTAGCAGCCCCAGAGGGGCAGAAAATTCAACACTGGACCCATCACAGTTACTCACCTTGGTATATATGTGTGGGTCTATGTATGTGCACAGATGTGTATGAGTTTAAGGATGCATGTGTAGATATATGCGTGTAAGTATGGCCTGAATGTTATTGGTAATCCCAAACAGAGTGGACCAGCTGAATGGTGAGCCAACATTTCTATAATTCCCATGGATGCGATGGGATCTAGGCGGAACTAACAATAGGATCTGAGCCCATGTGTGAATACACGTCTATGCCCATGAAAGTATGTATATGCAAGGATGTATTTGTGTGTGTGTTCAGCTCAGTTTTTTTTTTTAAATGAACTTATTTCTCTAAATGCTTGTCATTCCTCCCCTCCCATGCACGGATCAGGAACTGATCAATAACCAACCAAATTTAATAAGAGGAACTCTGTTCTAGCAAGAAGTGAAGCTGGTTACCATGCCAACTATTGATCATCCCTGACAAGCTGCTGGAGGCTCGTCATGGAGTGTGGTCTTGATGTGGTAGAACCATCTCCCCTCCTGCCTGCAGGAAACATAACCAAGCGCTTCTTTTTGAAAGGTTTTTCAGGGCAGCCTGGTCTATGGCGAAAGCTGCTGCTGTGCACATGGTTGGCCAAGAATCCCTGTTGCGTCACCTTGGTCTTTCCGTGTGCTTCTTCTTGTTCTTAGGAATCTCCTTAGAAATAGCAGGGAAGAAGGGGATGCATTTCCCCTTTTGGGAAGAGTGTGAGGGATCTCTACAAATAGCAGATGAAATAGAAACCCTTGGTCTGGCATGGACCACTTTACACTGCAAGCAGGGACTAAAAGTCAGCAGAAAAGGTGATCTATTGTACAAAAAGTTGGCATGCTGAGGAAAAAGGGACTTCTAGGATCCTTACTTTGATCCAGCAGGGTTCTTCTTACGTTCTTACTGTTGGGAATTAGAGTTTCCCAGGGTGTTAGCCTTTTTGGGGAAATTCCATGAAAGCTAAAACCATTAGGCATCATCCTTCTTTTAGCAGAGTAGCAGAAAAAGCATGCCCCCATCTCCGTGTTGCTTCCCTGAACTGAAACTGACTAAGCAAACAAAACAAGGCAGGCAGTTTCGGGTTACAAACTTAGAAGTTTATTAAGGGCTTTTACATTTACATATGCATTGGGGAGCCTACATCCTAACTAGCTAATGAATAGATTAAGTTAGATAGTAGCTTCATTCTTAACTCTCTGTCTTCTCCTCCCTCTATAAATTATACCCTAAAGGTATCAGATCTGTCTGATTTCTGAAGTTAAGCAGGATCAGTCCTTCAAGGGACTGAAGGATGCCCGGCAGGCTGGGTCCAAACATCCCAAATGCTCCAGATCCTGACTGATCTTAGAAGCTAAGCAGGGTAGGCCTTTGTTAGTACTTGGATGGGAGACCATCAACGAATCCCAAGTGCTATAGCTTATATTTCAGAGGAAGGAACTGGCAGAACCACCTCTGAGTATTCCTTACATAAGAAAAGCCTATGAAATTAATGGGGTTGCTGTTAAGTCAACAGGCAACTTGAAGGTGCGTGCACACACACAAAAATTAGCTCAATTCGGGACACTCTGTTGTTGTAGAACAACAGCTCCCAAACCAACGTGCAACTCTGTCTGACATCTTCCTGATTCTCTGATCTTTGGCATGCACTTTTGGACTGATCCTTCTGCTAATTCCTCTCTTGGCTTTCGACTCTACTCAAGGGTGTTTTCTCTGTTTGAACCTTAGGCCATTTCCACACTAGCCTGTTATAGTGCTATTATTCCACTTTCAACCTCCTATGGAATCCTGGGGTTTGCAGTTTAGGGAGCGGCTTTAAAGCCTTAAGGCCCCTCCCTAAACTGCAAACCCCAGGATTCTATAGGATGTTGAAAGTGGAATAATAGCACTATAACAGGCTAGTGTGGAAACGGCCTTAGACCTCCTGGACCGTACTTCCTTTCCTCACCCCCGTAAGACTTTGGACTGAAACTGTTTAAAATGTAGGATTCCATAGGATGTTGAAAGTGGAATAATAGCACTATAACAGGCTAGTGTGGAAACGGCCTTAGACCTCCTGGACCATGCTTCCTTCCCTCACCCCCGTAAAACTCACCCCCGTAAGACTTTGGACTGGTCTGACTTTTCCTTGCCAGGTCTTGCAAACTGCTTGTCAACTTTAAACAGGACAACTTGTGTGTCACATTCATCTATTAGAATTCAAAGTGTACGTTTAAAATGTTGTAGATGGACACTTTTAGGAAATTAGGCATTTTATAACAACTGACGTTACTTCTGTTGTAACATACACCTCTCTTCCACACTCCTGATAATTATTTTTCTACCTCCCACCTCCGCCATCACAATACTGATTTTGCTGTACATGGGCTAACCATACTCAACATCTTTCCCACCACCACTATAACTGCAGGACTTTACACTTAACCATGCAAAGAGAAATAAAATGTATGATTAAGGCTGCAGTCCTTTGAGCCTGGTAAGATTTACTTTTCGGTTAGAGAGGCATATGCTTTATACAGTTAGTCAAGATTTTCCCTCCCAATCTGCAAGAATCATACAAATGTAGCAATAAAATCTGGTAATTTGGAACCTTTGATCTGTTTTGATGCATTTTGCAAAATGGCTGGCAGCTTGAAAAGGATTTCATGTTGGCATCGTGGCGCTGCCTCTTTTTAGATCTTTGCTTGTGTTTTATTGCATTATTGCGCTCTTTTAAAGTAATTATATGATGCCTAGAAAAAAAATGTATAGGCTCTTTATACAGATAAGTAATAAGCCAATAACTTAAGAAACTAGAGAGATGAACAAAGCCAATTAAAGTGGTTGATTTTCTCCAGTTCACTCATAAATTGCAAAAGAAAACCTGACATTCAGGTAGTGCTCTAGCAAAGTCTATTGTATTTTTCTGACAGTTAGATTTGGATAGACAAATCCTTTACTATTAGAGTGGGGAAAATTAAGTACATTTCCTGGATTAAGAAAAATATGATTTACCACAATTGCTTCCATACTGAAATCTCCCTGCAGTGGTATGGGACCAGTTCTTACTAGAATGGGTCAGAAATTCACATTTTAACCTGGAATTAATGCACTGCTTAGAAAGCCAGTGTGGTGTAGTGGTTTGAGTGATCAGAAAACTGGAGCCATTTCTGCACTAGACTGTTATAGGGCTATGATTCCACTTTCAACATCCTATGGAATCCTGGGGTTTGCAGTTTCGGGAGGGGCCTTTGAGGTGTGATTGGGCATGGCCTTTGAGGCCCCTCCCGAAACTGCAAACCCCAGGACTCCGTAGGATGTTGAAAGTGAAATCATAGTGCTAGAACAGTCTAGTGCGGAAATGGCTTGGGGTAGGATCCTATAGGGAGATTGGGTTTTTCAGATAGGCCATTTCCGCCCTACACTGTTATAGTGCTATTATTCCACTTTCAACATCCTGTGGAATTCTGGGGTTTGTAGTTTCTGGAGGCCACAGAGCTTCCTGGCTGAGAATTCTAAATGCCCCTCCCTAAACTGCAAACCCCAGGATTCCAGAGGAGGTTGAAAGTGGAATAATAGTGCTATAACAGTGTAGTGCAGAAAGGCCCTGTTTCAGGGAGACACGAGGATGGAACCATTTCCGCACTACACTCTTACAGCGCGATGATCCACTTTCAACCTCCTATGGAATCCTGGGGTTTGCAGTTTCGGGAGGAGCATTTAGAATTCTCAGCCAGGGAGCCGGACCCTCCCGAAACTGCAAACCCCAGGATTCCATAGGATGTTGAAAGTGGAATAATAGCACTATAACAGTGTAGGGCGGAAATGGCCTATCTGAAAAACCCAATCTCCCTATAGGATCCTACCCCAAGCCATTTCCGCACTAGACTGTTCTAGCACTATGATTTCACTTTCAACATCCTACGGAGTCCTGGGGTTTGCAGTTTCGGAGGGGCCTCAAAGGCCATGCCCAATCACACCTCAAAGGCCCCTCCCGAAACTGCAAACCCCAGGATTCCATAGGATGTTGAAAGTGGAATAATAGCACTATAACAGTGTAGTGTGGAGATGGCCATAGTCTGGAGCCAAGGTGTGGATTGGTTGAACCCCGTTCCAGAGCCAAAAGGGAGTTGCTGGATACCTAAAGGCACACAAACACTTTGGAAGGAGAGGAGATGGGTGGGGAAGATGGACATTTGTACCTTAAAATAAGGGGAAGGAACTGTATTTAAAATGGGCAGAGGAGTATAGGATTGGCAGGAGCATTTAGAATTCTCAGCCAGGGAGCCAGCCCTTCCTGAAACTGCAAACTCCAGGATTCCATAGGAGGTTGAAAGTGGAATCATCGCGCTGTAAGAGTGTAGTGCAGAAAGGCCATCGTTGTGCATTGCCACAGTCCAGCGCATTGGGCTTTCGTGGCCTCTGCTGCAGAGCATTAAATCCTGGAGAGGAAGAGTGAGAGAGCAAAAAGAAAGAGCCCAAGAGGGTGGCAGAAGAGGGGGGCGTATATGTATTAATTTATTGGTGCCTTTATTTACCGGGGGGAGGAGAGGGAGGGGAGGGGTCCCCCTGTATATTAGCCAGGCCTTCTTTGAGCCCCCATCCTTGGCGGAGAAGCCAAGGGGAAGGGGGTGCTTTGGGGTCGGGGGGGGAGAGCCAGCGAGCAGCCCAGCAGCCCCTTCCCTCCCTCCCTCCCTCCTTCGACATGCCGAGGCGTGTACCATAAAAGCACAGCAGGGAGGTTGGCTCGCCGGCAGGGCGGCCTCCGATTGGCTGCCTCCGCCCGTGATGGACAGCAGCTTAGTTTGGCAAAGAGAGGACCGAGCCAGCCATCCCAGCGGGGCATCTTTGGGCAAATATATACCGCCGTTTGTCTTTGGAAGGGGGGAAAAAAATAATAAAATAAAATGCAATAAAATAAAAGGAGCCGCGCCTTCTATGGGGAGGGGGGAGGAAGGAGAAGAGGGGCTAGGCGGGGGGGGGAGGAGAAGAGGGGGTCTCCTTCGCCTCCTTTTCTCCCCCCCCAACTCCATGGCTTTCTAGCTGGCTGACATTTCTTTAAAAACGCCAAGCAGATCAAAACGAGAACTCCGATGTGGCCCCAACACAACGTTTTAATTAGTTTATTCGGAGCCGTCGCCTTTTATCCCGCCTCTCTATCACCCATCGGGTCCTCTCTTTTCTTTCTTTCTTTCTCCCCCCCCAGCTCCATTTCCACCTTCCGTCGCCCCCCAAAAAAGCTTTTAATCAAAACAAAGGTCGAGAGATAACGCCGTTAACTTTCGTTTTTTTCCCCCCTCCCTCCTTGCAGAAATAAATAAACCTGGAAAAGAAAGGAGGAAGCGGCCCTTGAAGGGGAAAGGGGGAAATTCACATTTTTTTCCCCCTAAATGGGAAAGTTTATATAATTTAGACTGGAGGGGATAACTTTTGTTTGAAAATGAAGAGGCGAGGCGGGCGGGGAAGGAGGGATTTTGCGCAGGAGACATAATCCGGCGTCGCTCCGAATTACTCTAATTCGGAACAAGGAGGGTGGGGAAATCAAAGGAAAAGAGGATCTGGAAGGAAGATTGGGTTTTTTTTTTAATTTTATTTGCAAGGAGATGGGAATTCAAGGGTGGAAGATATCCCTTTCTCCAATGCCAACGCGCATGCAGTTCTCCAGGAACGACAAAAAACAAGGTTGCATGGGGAGAATTTGGAAAATTGGTGCTTTTGCTCCGGAAAAAGGGTTCCGTTATGGGTGGGAATCTGGAGGAAATTTCGTGCCGGATCGTTTCTATGGATGCCGTTCTTTCCTTTCCTTCCAATATGGGATTTCAGCCTCAAAAGCAAAGTCCAATTCTCTTTGTATTGCCCTCCACCCAGATTAGGAGGCCCAAACCGGTTCCTTTTGCCCAGTTCCTTATTTGCGCGATTATTTCAAACCTTTGGAAGAATCCAGATAGGAAGTTTCATGGCCTCGAGAACCCAAAAAACTGTTCTAAATATCCCCTGATTCCGGTTACTTCGTGTTTTTGTCTATTTTTGAGGGCCCCGGGGGCACACGGGTGAATGGAAACTACACTTCGGAGGGCATTTTTCTGCCCCCTCTCCAGCCCCCAGATTTCTCCCACGTGATAATATTTCACGAATTCGGAACCAACTCCTTTTTAAAAAAAATACATGCAGGAACAGCTGTTCTCAGCTGGGTTCAGCCCTGCGATCTGTCCCAGTATTCCGCTTTTGTGTGCGTGTGAAACCGATATGCGCAAAGTTTCTCTCTTTTTGTGTTTCTGATCTATTTGTTTCTCCCTTCCCTGTCTCTCCCAATTTTTTTTCCCTTCACGTGGGGGCAAGTTTTAAATCCTTTTCCCTTAATAAAAGGCAGGGAAGGGGGCAGTTCCAAGGCATTCACTCCTTACCAGCAAAATAAAAAACGAAATTAAATACATGGCGCAAGCGGTCGGGACTTCCAGCGTTGCTGCTGCTCCTGCTATGATCATTGCATTCATTTTTACCACTCTGGAGGCTTTCCAGTTACACAGCATTCTTCGACAGGGACAGGCAGAGAATTTTTTTTTTTTAATATAGAAATAAAATTGAACACCTTTGAGAGTGTACTCCAGTCTTGGAAATTGGGGAGATAATTCTAACCTCGTTTGTAGATTTTTCCACCCATCCGGGGAATTTTGTGCGGATTGCTTGAAGAAGAGGCTTGTGTGTGTGTGTGAGTGAGAGAGAGAGGTCAGAAGTTTGGTACCGGAGAGAAAAAGTAGGAAAGGTATACCTCCGAAGTATAATGGCATCCTTGAATCTGCCCCGCTAAGGCCGGAGGGGAAGCTTCACCCAGATGCCCAAAGGTAGGGCCGGCCCCCTTTGGTCCCAGCATTTGGATTATTTGTCGAAATCTGGAGCCTCTTGGGGGTGGGGGATATTTCTTGCCATATCCCCGACCACAAAGTTCCTGGACTGGACTGGGCCCCATATTTTCGGGAGGAGGAATTGGGAACCAGAGATCTTTGAGCTGACGGGGGGTGGGGGATCATTGCGTGCCTCTAACATCGCGAGGGGCCCCAAAGATACTCTCCTGCACCCCCTGAAGGAGAGGAAGAGCAGGAAGAGGAAAGAAGCAGGAAGGGAAAGGAAGAGAAGGAAAAGGAGTAGTAATTAGTCAACAACCTTCCACTACACAACTATTCCACTACGATTCCACTTTAACCGCCACCATTGCAAATCATGGGATTTGCAATTTAGAGAGGGATCTTTAGAATTCTCAGGCAGAGAGTTCCGTACCTCCCAAGACTACAAACCCCAGGATTCCATAGGTGGCAGCCGTGGTAGTTAAAGCGGAATGATAGTGCAACCATAGTGTCGTGCGGAAAGGGCCCAATTGGTTGTGTGCGTCGGGGAGACGCGTCAATCTGAAACATTCCGAGTCGAACAGTAAGAAGGTATATATCTCCCCATCTTGGACACTAAGGGCCGAGCCGCAAATCTGGGGCGAGATACGAATTGCAAAGCCCCCAAAGTGTCCAAGGGGGGGGCCTTACGTGGGACCCCTGGATCGTTTCGATCTTTTTAGGAGAGGTAGATCGGGTGGGGATTGTCCCAAGTGTTGGACTCAAGAAAGGAGAACAGCAAAGAAAAGCGGGGGGGGGGTTTGCGGAGAAAAGAAGGCAGGAGAGGAAACTCCAGGGCAATCTGTTAAGGAAAAGGGCGAGGAAGTGGCCGAAAAGAGGCAGAGTCGGTCTGCAGCGCCTGCTGGAAGAAAATGTCGCTTTTGTTTAAAACAAAACAAGCAAGCAAAGGCAGTCTTCCGGGCTCTTTCTTATCCACATTTCCCCCCCCCAGACCAAGGTGCATCTAGGGGTGCAGAAGAGCATTTGAGAGAGTAGCCTGACAGTAGAAGAGATTTCCCCTTTCGTGGAATAAAGGAAATATTATTTATTTTTGTAAATCCAATGGGATGATCATTTGAGTTCCAAGCTGAGTCCAGTTGCTTAGTTGACTTCGGATATTCAGAAAAGAGAACCGCTGGCCTGATTTTGCTCTCAGGTATTACGGACACGCTTAGTCATCGGCTTAAAATATTATTCCAAAACACAAAACTCCTTCCCTCCTCCTTCCCTATCTTTGCTATCTCGCTTCTCTTACCCTCCCTTCTGGCTCAATCTCATGCAACTCTACTCACAAGTAAGTCTCAATTTCATCCAATGTCTCCTACCCTAGGAAAGGGGGTATCCTTCCATTTCCTTCACCTTCTGGATTTTTAAGCTTGCTTCATAGGAAGCAGGAAAAGCCCAGCCGCGAAAGAAATATTTAATATTTAACTTCTATCTAAACCCAGTAGACAACCGAACCTTGACCAATCTGACTTGGAAAAACGAGAAAGAAACGAAAATGTTGGTTGGGCTCGTGATTTATTCTGAGTCAGGCAAGTCGAGATTGTTAGCTTGCTTTCTCTTTCTATCTTTCTTTCTTTCAAAGGGTACATTAAGGTGTGCCCCCTCCCATATATATATATATATATATATATGGGAGGGGGGCACACCTTAATGTGTGTGTATGTATGTATGTATGTATGTATATATATATATATATATATATATATATACACATATATATATACACATACATACATACATACACAGGTGACGTCAGTGACTCCAAGACGGTTTTGGAACTCGTTAAATATAGATATTCCCCGACAGATTCTTTAGATTGTGTGTGTTGGGGGGGTGTACCTATAAAGGAAATTAACGTCTCCTCTTTTGACTGGGAGGAACCGAGCTGAATAAATTAGAAAAGGAGGTGGAGAAGATTCTTGAGCGAGTTCTCTTTAATTCTTGGAATCTCCAACGCGTTCTTTCAAACGTCGTTCTTTCTCTCGCCGGCTGACATTTCCAAGGCGGCTGATTTCCCTTCGCGGGGGAGGCTGTGTGGTTTTTTGTTTTTTTTCTCCATCCCCTAAATTTATTTTGCAGGTATTTCAGCAGGAGGAGGGATAGCAAACAGCGAAGGAGGGCGGGGGAAGTGATAGTAAAAAAAAATAAATAAGGGGGGGGATATTATATCCATTGCACCGCCGTTAAACTTCCTTTGCTTCTTTCTTTGGAGGGAAGCAACGCTCAAGCAGACACGAGCGGAGTTAATACGGTGTCATGTTTTATGTCGGTGTTGCCACAAATAATGCATCAGACGCAAAAGCGTACAAGGGCGCACTCGCGCGCGCAGCCGATCCCCCTGTTTTACAGACGGGAGAGTGGAAGGTGGGGAGGAAACGGGGGGAAAAGACCCAGGCCAGAGCCGGGCCCCGATCCAAGACGCGCTGAAGTGTTGGAAAATTACCAGCATTCTCTTTCCCCCCATTTTGTTGGTAGAACAAATGGGATGACCAGCTATCCAGGAGCCATAAGATAGTCACCCCATTTGTTCTACCAACAAAATGGGGGGCTCTGTTATGCCTAAGTCCAGAAGTATAACAGAGCCCAAGCCAACATGAAGCCGGAGTAACGGGTTTCAAAAGCCAGCTTGGTGGCCACTAACGTCAGACCGTTAGCGTTAGGAAACGCGTTGTCTTGGCACCAACGTGGAGGAGGTTGGCGTTGCTGCCAGTTGATTTCCACGTGTGAAAGAGTTATCCTGTGGGCATCACCCCCAAATGGGCCTTTCCCGTGACCAGAAGGCAGCCCAAAATCTTTCCTGTCTTCCTCTCCTCTAACTTCCAAGGAGACACAGTTCACACGTTCAGATGAGAGTCAGGGTCTGGCGCCCAGAAATCCAGGGGGTTTATCTGAACGTGTGAATTCTTTTTGCACATTTAGCTCCCACACACAACATGCGAGTGGGGGGGATCCTCTAAGCAGAAAAATCTCTCCTTCCTCAGGTCCCATCTCAGCGGAGGTGTGACTAAGAGGGGTGCAAAATGAGGGCGTGGCCCCTCAATAAAAACTCTGCTCCCCAAGAATGAGATGTTTCCTTCAGCCCTCAATTCTCTAGCGTAACAGGAAGGCTGGCGATTTAAATTAGAGATATATCCGCACTAGGCTGTTACAGCGCTATGATTCCACTTTCAACATCCTATGGAATCCTGGAATCCACTTTCAACATCCTATGGAATCCTATGGAATCCGGCTGGCCCCTCCCGAAACTGCAAACCCCAGGATTCCATAGGATGTTGAAAGTGGAATCATAGCGCTGTAACAGCCTAGTGCGGAAATGGCTATAGTTCAGGCACCCAAAGAGGGCAGGTAAGGGAATGTGAACACAGCAAATTTGTGAATTCTAAGTGGGAACGGTTTGCAGCATCTCTTTCTCTGCAAGGCTAGAAATTTTGGGAAGGAAGGAAAATCTGGGGGGCATGAATATTTGGGAAGAAAAGACCCCTCACTCTCTCCTGTGGTTACATCCCTGCCCCTTAGAAGGAAATACAACTGTTCCGGTCTTACCTCTGTTATAATTTTGATATCAGGCTGAGCTGGGGAAGCCAAATGCGTGTTTTCTCGATTTTCTGGACAGAGGCAGAGAGAGCAAGGGCGAACGCAAGCGAGAAGCCAGAGCGAGACACCCGTGGACTTGCTCAAGGATATCTAAGGAGTCGGTGTCAGAGATAGGAATTGCTAACAACAGCCCCGGTCGCAGCCAATGCAACCCGAATTGTTGGCGAAGCGGTTTGAGCTTGGGCTACGACTCTGGATTCGAATCCTTGCTCGGCCCTGGAAACCCACCAATTGACCTTGGGTCAGTCCCACTGTCTCAGCCTCAGAGGGAATGGCCAACCTCCTCTGAAGAAATCTTGCCAAGAAAATCCCAGGAAAGGGAGTTGCCCTAAGTCACGGTCAGTGGGAAGGCGCCTGGCAACAATTCCAGCACTCTGGCTGAGAGTGATGGGAGTTGCAGTGCCCGCCCAGTCAGTTCACTGGAGTCAACTGCTCCATGCGTCTGATCATTGCCCCGAACACGTTTTCTGGAAGAAAAAGATTTGCTGGAAAGTGGGTGTAAGATACACAGGCACGGCTCGAAATAGCTCGGAAAGGCGCCAGGTCCAATCGTTCAGATGCCAGACCCGTTTCCTCCTGCCACGCAAGGATGTTGCATTTTTAAAGATCGCTCCAACGAGGAAGAGTCTTGTGACACCTGAAAGCCTAACCATTTTTTAAAAAGCGTACGCTTTCCTAGACTCATTTCCGCACTAGACTGTTATAACCCTATTATTCCACTTTCAACATCCTATGGAATCCTGGGGCTTGCAGTTTGCAGAATCCTGGGACCGGCCCCTCCCGAAACTGCAAACCCTAGGATTCCGTAGGATGTTGAAAGTGGAATAATAGCGCTATAACCATCTAGTGGGGAAAGAAACAGCCCTCTTGGCTGGATGAGTGAAGGGCTTACCTGGGGTGGGTAGATTCTTCTACTCGCCCGTGGGTTCGGGCGAGGGGCCAGAAAGAATTGAAATCAATGAGTATGGATAGCCATCATTTCCAAGAAAATCCCGTCGCCTCTGGAAACGAGCACCGTTTCTTTGTTTGCTCCTCTCCGTTTTTTGTGTTTCTTTCCTGTTTTTCAAACTGTTTAAATACATTCTTTTTTTCCCCTCCAAAGGCTGGGGAGGCGCCTTGCCTTTTAAAAAACTAAGGCCATTTCCACACTAGACTGTTATAGCGCTATTATTCCACTTGCAACATCCTATGGAATCCTGGGCTTTGCAGTTTCGGGAGGGGCCGGATGGCAGTCTAGTGCGGATATAACAGTCTAGTGCGGAAATGGCCTAAATGTCGAACAGAAAACGATGCAGCCGGTGCCTGGGACCGTCTTTGGGAAGGTGGCAGGGCCATTTCGGTCGGTGGGGAGTAAAGGGTTGCACCGGTTGAATTTTCACCTCTCAGGCAGCTGTTTGTGGGAGGGGGGCAAACGGGCCTCCTTCGTCCTGGGACTTTTCACTAGAATGTAGTCGTTGTGGGCTTTCAACTCGTTTCCGACTTATGGCGACCCTATGGCGACCCTATCATGAGTTTTTTTGCGGCTGAGAGTGTGTGACGCCCCCAAGGTCACCCAATAGGCTTCCATGGCCAAGCCGTGAATAGAACGCCGGTCCCCAGGCTCTTAGTCCAATACTCAAACCAGCACACCACGGATTGAATCAAAGGAGGAAGGGTGAGGTTTAAGCGGTCTGAATTTCTTTCTCACTATTTCCACACTACACGCTTATAGCGCTATTATTCCAGTTTCAACCTCCTATGGAGTCCTGGGGTTTGCAGTTTGGGGAGGGGCCTTTTGGGTTCTCAGCCAGAGAGCTCTTGGGCCTCAGGAAACGACAAACCTCAAAATTCCACCCGAAGCTAAAAGTGGAATAATTGCAGTATAACAGTGGAGTGCGGAAATGGCCTTTGTGGCTTAAAACCAAAGGCTCGAGTGGACCCATTCAATCGAGGGACGTAGTGGACCCATTCAACCGATGGGCCAATGCTCCACCAACCCTTGTGTCAAACCCATTCATTCCATGGGCCAGCTCGAGCAATCGGAGAGAGAGCAATTCAGCCTCTGCTTTTCATGCCCCATTGAAGTCAACCACAAAAACCCTGTCGATTTGGGAGATCTCTGGGGCCCATTCACACGGTGCAGATATAGCACCATGCCCCGCGTTAATTAATTAATTCATTAATTGCCGTGGCTGCATTCTACGGAATCCCGGGACTTGTCCTTTGGTAAGGCGCTAGTGAGGTGGCCGAGCATTCTAAATTCCCGACCCTAAACTGCAAATCCCAGGATTCCAGAGAATGTCGCCAAGGCAATTCAACTGGAATATAGCGCTATATTTGGGTCACGTGTGGACAGTTCTCGCGCGTGTGTCCGCACACAAGCACCTCTTCCTCTCCTAAACCACTTCTGCACTGGACCGTTATAGCGCGATGATTCCATTTGCAACATCCCATGGAATCCTGGGGGCAACATCCTATGGAATCCTGGGGTTTGCAGTTTCGGGAGGGGCCGGCCGGCCCCTCCCGAAACTGCAAACCCCAGGATTCCATAGGATGTTGCAAGTGGAATCATCGCGCTATAACTGTCCAGTGCAGAAATGACCCTAGGCATGTTTCCCAAGGAGGAACCCAAGCCCACCGGAGGGAATCAACGGGCACAAGATAAAGCAGAAGAAGAAAAGATAAAGTGTTTGCTTATCTTTCACACGAGGGGCTAAACCCGCTTCTTGCTGGAGAGTTGAGTTGTATCCACCCCTCCTTAAAACCAGGTTTTGTTTTTATTTTTTATCTTGATTGCTGTTTGGATCTAATTTAATTTCCGTAAACCGTCTGGACGACTTACAAAAGCGGGATATAAACGGGTATCTGAGTAAGTGCTCCAGAGTATCCATAGAAGAAGGAGCTTAATATCGAATCAGACCTTTCAGTATTGTGTCTACACTGATTGATATCAATTCTTTACAGATCCGAACACGGATGGTTTTTCAGGTTAATCTGGGGACCCCGAGGCCCTATTCCTGTTATTGCGGTGTGCCTTCAAGTCCTTTCCGACCCTAAGGCGACCCTATCACGGGGTAGCCTAGTCCTCAAATCTCTACACCACCACTCTTGTCTCAGGGACATACTCACTTCCTGCTATTTATTCATTTTTGGAAGCCGCCTTGGGACCCCCTGGGGCAGAAAAGGCGGCATATAAATATAATATATAAACAAACTTAATATCCCGCTTTTCTTGCACATGGAACTGGTGCTGGGATCCTCTGCTGCAAAGCACACCCCCCCCCCAGAAACTGCAAACCCCAGGATTCCAGAGGATGTTGAAAGTGGAATCATAGCGCTATAACAGTCTAGTGCGGAAATGTCTTGGACAATCTGACTACAAAATCGGGCGTCCTCCCTTCTTTGGAGTGTTTCACATCACTGGGGCCATTTCCGCACTAGCCTGTTATAGCGCGACGATTCCACTTTCAACATCCTCTGGAATCCTGGGGTTCCAGAGGATGTTGAAAGTGGAATCATCGCGCTATAACAGGCTAGTGCGGAAATGGCCTGGGTCATGCTTTCGACCGCGAGCAGCGATTGACACGTGTGAATGGTCCCCAGGTGTTCGCCTAGGGGGGCTCAGCTAACCTGGAAGCCTCCCTTCCCACGTTCCACGGCCGCCCATTTCTTCCCAGGAGCGGAGCAATCCGTCCACGCCGCGTGGGCGCATTTCCACCGCCGGTGTCACGAACGCAGACAGTACAAGCCGCCCTCTATTCGTGGGTGGAAAAAAAAACCCAGCGACGTGGATTATACCTATTTATACGCCGTCCCAAAGCCTGGCAGCCTGTGACAGGGATTCTAATTTGAGCCGCTCCTAGGTAAATATATTTATATTAAGAATCCGTAGGATTAAATCCAATGGAAGTCCAGGGGATTACATGGGTTTAGCGCTTGCAGATCGGAGCTGCTCGGTTCGGGTTTATAACGCCAGGCTCCCTTCTTGCATTGATGCCAGCAACTATTTTAGTCCAGGCGTGAAAGGCAGCGGGCAAAGGACCACAAGGGAGAGAGCAAGCGAAACACAGTAGTGTTATATCATATTATTATATTATCCATTGTTTTAAAACGCAGCGTGCAAAGTTCGGATTTAAAATCTTTCTCTTAATGAACTGCACTTCCATTTGAACTTCTTTTCTCAAGGCAGCCAGACACAGGGACCGGATTCAGTTCTGAATCAGGAAATAGCTGTGAAAAGCTTAGAGAGACCCTAATTTTTTATTAAAAAAATCAACCTTCCTATAGCTTGGAAAATCTGGACTGCTGCTCCCAGAACCTACCAGTCAGAATGGCCACAGAATCCCCTAGTTTCCTTGGCGATCTAGACTCTCCCAGAATTTTCCCAGCATAGCTATGGTAACTAGGGGATTTTGGGAGCTGCAGTGGCCATGGTGACTGGAGGATTCTGGGAACTGTAGTAAAGGATGCAATTCCTCCCCAGCTCTTCACTTCCCAAGCAATTCTTACTAGCTTTCCTCAGCAGATAAGACCTAGCTGGAAGGCTTTTTCTGCAACTCTGAGTATTCTCATTACTTGGTGTGTGTGTGTGCGCGCGCGCATAAAAATCATGCGGCCCTCTGGATGGTTTTGGACTATGCCTCCCAACATTCCTCACCATTGACTGCACTGGCCATGGCTATTGCAATAGACCAATAACAGCTGCAGGGCTGCACAATTCCTCAGCACACATTGCCCTATGCCCACTTAAAAACACTGGCCGGCTAAGGAAATTGTTTATCCCTTTTCCCAGAAAATGCAAAGTCAGGGCTTGGAATCTGGTGGTTGCCCAGTGAAGCCGAGGAAGTAATGCAAAATGCCTTCCATGCCTCTTTAACTCTGATTTGGTACCCAGATGTTTGAATAGGAGCCCTCATAAAAACATGATGGAGAGCAATACTGTTAAAGATTTGTATAGCACTTTTGCATATCCCAGCCCTGACTTGGTACCCAGATACTGAAACAGGAGCCCTCATATGAACATGATAGAGAGCAGTAGTGTTTAGCATTTGTATGGCAGGTTTGCATATCCAAATAATATGCGTGTGTATAGCTCTTACACAGTCCTGTATTTTGACTGTGTGGAACCTCTTTCAGCCCCATAGGCCAAATTCAGGCCATTTCCGCACTAGGCTGTTATAGTGCGATTATTCCACTTTCAACATCCTATGGAATCTGGCTGGCCCCTCCTGAAACTGTAAACCCCAGGATTCCATAGGATGTTGAAAGTGGAATAATAGCTCTATAACAATCTAGTGCGGAAATGGACTTAGTTTCAAGGACGTTCTTTGTCAAAAGCTGGAAAACCACCAAATTATGGTGATAGGAAGAGGTGTGGTTTGTCGTTGTGGTGCTCCTTCAAGTCATTTCGGCCTTATGGTGACCCTAAGGTGAACCTATCATGAGGTTCTCTGGAGGCTGAGAGTGTGTGATATGCCCAGTGGGTCTTCATGGCTGAGTAGGGAATCAAACTCTGATCTCAAGGGTTGTAGTCCAATTCTCAACCCACCATGTCCCATTGGCTCTCTAAAGGGAATCCTAGAGGACTGGATTCAGTCCTAAGGTGCCCATCTCTTCTGTAACGTAAAGCAATATTATTAACTCAACCACAACTCCATATTGCACATGAGGACACTAAAAATCTTCTCTAATACAATCTAGTGCGCTCATGATAGATCAAGTTTCAAGCTAGGGACTTCCTTGTTTGCAGCCTATCCCTTTAACCACTTCATCTCTCTGAGATATGTGGGCTTGCAACCTGCTCTGGTTCATTTGTTGTTGTTTTTTTTAACCTGCAAGATAGTGAACGTTGAATCTCAAGTGGGTGAATCTGGGGAAGTGACCCAAGTTGCCTGACGATTTCTAGAGCAAAATCAGAAGCTTGTTCTTAGAAGACACCAGCACAGATGCTGAGACACTAATACAGTTTCCTCCCACTAGCTTAACCCCTTCCCTGTATTCTGCAAAGGGAAGCCCCAAGCAAGTCCAATGGCAGCAATCTAGCTTTGCCATTTTGAGAGTGAACACACAAATGAGAAGTGTTGGGCAATTTGAATAAAATGGGGATGAAATATAGAAAGCGTTCTTTTCAAATGCAGAATCAACGCAGCTGGGTGTGAAGGAGAGGAAACCTCCGAATATTTGTATTCTGTCCAGCTGTTGTGGGTCCTGGGAATATTCCTATGATATAATTTCTTAGTCACCTCCACTGTAATCAATGGCACTCAGAGCAAGAAGCAGCCACTTTGAAACATTCACTTCCCAAGCAATTCTTACTAGCTTTCCTCAGCAGATAAGACCTAGCCGGAAGGCTTTTTCTGCAGTTTGATGTTGGCTAGTTGCTGTTGCTTCTGAGAAGATTCAAGTTGAAAAGCTGCTATTCTTAGATTGCTTTGTACAAGAAGGTAGCATTGGCTTTAAAAATGTAATGCATTTTTTTCAATTAACATGTGTTCATTTGGATACGTTTTAAGGTAACCTGTAAATAACAGTGGTGGCTTCCCTGTCTAGCCGGATGGTGAACTCACTTTGGGTTTCAGTCTAAAGTTTGGAAGAACTATCCAAGGTATTTTGCTCCTGACCTTAATAAGTCCACCACCTTGGAACACAAGTTCAGACTAAAATCCTAAAGCAGATATACTGTCTTTTTCTGGCATGGGAGCCTATGAGAAATACAATTCCCTCTACCAAAAAAGTCAGTGTTGTTGGATTCTGGGTACATTTCAGGAGCTGATCCGCATGATTAGAGCTGAGTGCTCCAACCCTCCATTCAGATAGATTATTCTGATGGATCATATCTGCTGAGATGGCTACCAGGGTTTTCCTGGCATGGAAGGCATCCGGACAACTGCAGCGGAGGAGAATTTCTGTTGAGTGATTGCGGAAACCTGGGAGGTGATGCAAAAGGTGAGATTGGCAGAGACAGGCAAGGCAGTTGGCCAGTAGGGGTAATGACAAAGTCAGAGGTGTCAAAGAAGAAGCAGCATCTACTGAAAGACTGATGGAAAGCAGAGGTAGTCACGTTGGCCCCAAGAACAAATACATCTATCTTTCCTAGGCTAACCCAGGAAGGCACAAAAATATCTGCAAGTTTTTGAGATTTTCTGATCTTTCAAACAGACAAGTGGCTAAAGAGGCTACAACAAATAGGAAGGGAGAGGAAAATATCTGAAAAATAGGGAATCGAATTATGCTATTTTTCCCACTCCCAACAAGCCTGGTGGCTATTCCAGGTAAATAGATAGGTGTCTATCATCTATCATCTATTGTTGCAGTATGCCTTCAAGGTGTTTTGACCTATGCCGAGCCTAAAGCAAACTTCTCACAGGCCATTTCCATACGACACTGTTATAGTGCTATTATTCCACTTTCAACATCCTATGGAATTCTGGGGTTTGCAGTTTAGGGAAGGGCCTTTAGAATTCTCAGCCAGAGAGCTCTTTGGCCTCAGGAAACTATAAACTCCGGAATTCCACAGGATGTTGAAAGTGAAACAATAGCACTGTAACAGTTTAGTGTGGAAATGGCCACAGTTTTCCTGGCGAGACTTGCTTGGTGGGAGTTTGTCCTTGCCTTCCTCTGAGGTTTGAGAGAGTATGATTTCCCCAAGGTCACTGAGTGGGTTTCCATGGGCAGATGGGAATTCAAACTCATCTCTTGGAGACCTAAACTAACAACCATGACTAGTGCAGTCTTTGGAGAGTGAAAAGTTGCGAAATTTCACCATCCTGATTTACAAATTTGACACACTGAGCCACAATGCCTTAGTGAAGTACTGGGCATAGGTGGATAGTTTTGAACTGGATGAGCAGTGAAGACACTGGCATTTTGGATTCGAAGGCAGTCACTTCTATTAGAGAAGGAACAGGCAAACTTAAGAATTCCCTTTCTTCTCTTTCTCTTATGGTCCATACAAAAGGGAGCAGAGTAGATGTGCTGTCAGAAGAGGTGGGTTCCCCCACACATGTTGGGGCCTTAGGCCATTTCTGCACTATACTGTTACAGTGCTATTATTCCACTTTCAACATCCTATGGAATCCTGCACTTAGAATTCTCAGCCAGGTAGCTCTTTGGCCTCAGTAAATTACAAACCCCAGAATTCCACAGAATGTTGAAAGTGGAATAATAGCACTATAACAGTCTAGTGCAGAAATGAATCTGCTGTAATCTTTGAGTCCCAGTTCTGGCAGAAACAATGGGAGGAGGGAGGATTGGGTTCAGCGCCTTGAATACCTCCTTGAAGGTTTTGACTAAAACCCAGAGCAGCTTTGCTGCCTCACTGAGATGGAGGCGGCCAGCCACTACTTGGGATGATTGACTGAATCTGGGAATTTACAGGCTGTGATAACCTAGAGATACATCCCATCCCTTTAAACCCATCTCTCAGGCTTCTTGTGACAATAAGTGGTATGTCTGTGAAAGGGAAATATCACATACATTTTCTTGGAGAAAAGGGGAAATTCAGGTATAATAGTAACAGTAATTTCATGGTTTATAATTCCAGCAGGGAGGTACAGTGTAACCAACTGAGCATGACTTTTACAGATGTGGACTTTTGAGTGATGTTGTCCTAATTCTAATGGGGTGTAATGGCATGCATTTGTTGGTTTGTTAAATTTGTATGGAAAGATAGGGATATATGTAAATAGAAAGATATCTTATTCCTTTCCTGTTCTCATAAGTTTTCTTTACCATTGCCCCTGTCTTCCCTGGAATATGGTGAATTGTGTGCATTTTGGAACAAATTAGGTTACAACAGAGGCTAAAACCTGTTAGTCCCACCAAGAGCAGCTCTATTGAATCTGTGGGATTTAGTTATGTGTTGGCACACCCGTCAACAATGAATTCAATGGGTCCTTCTGAGCAGGAGCTAACCACTAGGAGTTGAGCCAAGGTCTTGGTTTGGGCTGAGGTGTGTTTGTATCTGTGAACTTTGGAGTAAGACAAGCTGGTGGCTCTATTGATGTGGGAAGGAGAATGGAGAATGCACTATTTGTGGCTTGCAAGCACCAGAAGTGGTTCTGACATTGTGGGAAGCCTTGTTTATTTTTTCTTGGGCATGGACTTCTGATGGAGGAAACCAACATGTCACCAAATGCCCACATAAACTTGGCACAGCTATAAAATAGCTGCCTTTGCCAATGATCTTACATGTTTACGAATGGCAGGTTCCAACACTAATCCAGATGTTCTGTCTTAGCGGTAGAACAATAATACAGGAAACCTGGAGTTTCCCAGTGAATATAATCCATCTAATGCCCAAATAGACATGTATAGGATTGGCTTGTTCTGGATGTCCAGAACAGAACGGAGTCCTGAGTGCTCAGAAGAAATGGGATTTACTTCTTAGTAAACGAAGGTGATATAATGGTCTGAGCTTTGGACTATGATCCTGGAGACCAGATTCAATTCACCATTCAGTCATGGAAACCAACTGGATGACCTTGGACATATCACATACTCTCAGCCCCAAAAACCTCATGATAGGTTTGCCTTAGAGTTGCCATAACTCGGAACTGGCTTGAGGGTGCACAACACCAACAAACCTATTTGAGATTGCAGCCCAGTGATTTTTTTTTCTGTTTGGAATTTCAATGTCTATACTATTATACTGTTTTGCTCAGTTTGTTTATCTCAATCCTGTCAGTGCTGTCCCCCAAATTCATGGACAACACTGTCAGAAACTTCCATGAGGAATTCACTGTCTCCTCAAGAGAGTGTTACGGTTGAAATGCAACTTTGTACTCTAGAAAATGGACTAGTGTGCCCCTGTGTAGCTTAGTCCAGTAGTTCTCAATCTTTGGGTCTCCAGATGTTTTGGATTTCTACTCCCAGAAGTCCCAGCCAACTTGGCCAGTGGTCAAGGACGGTTGGAGCTGGATGTCTAAACAGTCAGAAGACTAAAGGTTGAGATTCACTGGCTTAGCTCACTCTCTATTTTATATTATTTTGGGTCTCGCATAGGGAGAAGGCAGGATGATGTTGGTGGTGGTGATGGGTGGGGTGCCATTTTCTCCTTAGCAGCAGAAGTCTCTTGGGCAGCAGAAATCTCAGCATCCAAGGTGCAAATAGAGAAATATTCTTGCTCAAGCGAATCATCTGTTTTCACCTGCATCCCTGACAGACATCCCTGAACGGATCTTCTTGGATTGTAGACCCTTCCTTTTCTTATCAGCTGCCTTCTACGCTTCAGGGGGTGCATCCTTTATTTGAAGGCCAGAAAGCTTGGATCCTATAGAGCTGGTAGGTCTCCCTTATTATAAGGGACACCTCCTATTTTAAGTTGGAAAGCTATTCCTTTTCTATAGACTGAATGAGATGTCAAACAATCTCATATTTTGGAGTTTGGGCCTTTCAGAAAGACAGAAATGTGTTTATCATGTCATTATGAATGTGGATAGTATGTTAATTTTATAGAGAAGTATGTGGCTAAGTTAACTGCAATCCATACTTTCATTTGAGGCAGAACACAAACCAATTCATAGCTATTTCCTGATTGTCAGTCCTGCATGTTGTGAATTTTGGCTGTCCCTTATTACTGTTCTGAACACTGGTAACACCAGTCTCAGCTAGTGGCTTTCAGGTCAGTGGGGTGAGGGTGAAAGACACATTGGATTTTCACCTGGCCTTCAAAGGAACTACCCAAGATCCTTGATAAAATTTGGGGATAGGTTTTACCATCTTGGAACCAGTACCTTTAAAGTTCAGACTAAATCCCAGAGTGGATTTTAGTTGTCCTTGCTGGCATAGAAACCACCAGCTGCCAATGCTTTTTTTGTTTTCAGCGGAGGGTAGGTGGAACAATGGTGAGAAAAACCAAAAACAGTGAACATTGTAAAGGTTTATTGTTTTTAAATTTGTTTTTAATTTTTTAAAGACAGGTTTCTTTATTAAGAGGACAATATAAGCTCACATTTTGCATCCAGCTTGGAAAAGAAATGTAGAGTTAAAACCAGCTTCTATTTATGTAAAGATCCTTTTTGGAAAAAAAATAGTGTATTGCCAAATGTTGGAAATGAATTTCACGGGAGAGTTACCATATTCAAAAAACAGTATGATGTAGGTTCCCCCCCCCATTTTTAGCATGCTTCTGGAGGCCTCCACTGGTTTTCTGCTTCACGCCTAAGGGAAATGGGTAAGAAGTAAGACTGGATTCTCCGCCAAGCTAAGCCAGCTGCAGTTTAGGGTCTAAATCCAATGGCTAGTCCCAGCTGGAGTTAACCTGTTGAATCAATTGCTTCATTCCATGGCAACACTTAAACAAATCCCATTGATTTTATGGGTTGAATCCTATAGGTTAGCTACAGTTAGAACAGAGCTATTGAATCAATTGTTGTACGGTGAGCCAACACACGTATAAATTTATTTGCTACAATGGACCTACTCTAATAGGGATTATCAGCTGGTTTAAGGCTCAGAATCTTTACATGGACTGTCCTTTTTATTAAAAAAAAATCCTTAAGTGTAAGTTTGGAATAACTGCCAGAACAATACACTGGCAGGTGGGGTAATCTTTTAAGTCCTTTGATAAAAGCTGAGAACTTCCACTGAAGGGGTATAAAATAAATTTCAGCATGTAGGGTGGTATATTAATTGTGCTACACAACACTTGTCTTGGATGCCAGCACGAGGCCACTGCACCAAAACACCAAGTGGACAACTGAATGTAGAGCAAAATCCACATACAATGTGAGCCTGCAGGTCCAATGGGAGGACCTACAGAGTTCAGTGTCCAGTTGGACATTGGATGTCTTGGTTCAGTTATGCAATGTTGCCTTTCATCCCAAGGGCAATGAATGCATAACTGAATGCAGTTCATCTTCATTGGACAAAGGTGCACATCTGTTTCTGTAGGACAACTTGCCATAAACCACCAACAGGACTCCAACCATAATTTAGGGTCTCAGCATGTCCTCATTGAGCTCTGCTGGAAGTCTCACTTGACTCCAACATCTTATACCCCTGCAGTTATCTATTGGTCTAAGATTTTAAATGAGCAGCCAGTTCCTTTGGAAGAAGGCAACTAACTAAAGGCCATGGGCTCAAGACTGGAAGGATGGAGGAGGGAGCAGAGAAGATCTACCATCTTAGTTTTCCCCTCCTTATTCTCAGTGGTGGGCTGGGGACTGAGAAGCACCGTTTGGTTAAGTTATGGGATGCTTGAGGACTATAAGGATTTGGTTAGGGCTTTCTTAGTGCTGGATTATGGGTGCTACCTTTCAAGAAGGATACTGACAAGTTGGAATGTATTCAGGGGAGGGCGATCCACATGTTTAAAGGTCTGGAAATGAAGCCCTGTGAGGAACCATTTCTGGAGCTGGGTAGGTTCAGATTTGGAGAAGAAGAGCCTGGGAGGTAAGATGAGAGTTGTGTTTAAACATCTGGAGAGGTCATGAGAGGAAGGAGCCAGGTCTTCTTTTCTGTTCCAGAAACTAGAAGACAAACCCACAGATGCAGTCTACAACAGAAGAGATTCCACCTTAACACTAGACAGCTGTTGGACAGACTCTCTCCATTTTTAGAAGCCTTTAAACAGAGGTTGGATGGGTGTCTTTCCGGAGTGCTTTAGTGGGGTTTTCCTGCCTGGCCAGGGGCTGGACTAGATGGCCCTGGAGACACCTTCCAGTTCTGGGATTCTCCGCAGTCCAGTCCACAGTGGGAGCAGTGACCATCATCCTCATCCCCATCACCTCTTTTTCTTCTTCTCCTTTACAGCTTTCCCTGTCACAAAGGACGGCAAAAAGAGACACCCCAAGGTTCGAATTTGGAATGCTGGGGAGGAGGCCTGGCTGGGAGATCAAAAAGGGACTGCTTGGGTGGAATGGCACAACCCCACTTAATATTTTTTTAAAATATTTTTTAAGAGAGAGAGAGAGAGAGTGACTGCTTCGTGATCAATTTGGGAAACTTCTAGCTCCCATGAAGCCTGCCTTCCTCGCCCAGTACTTTGCTCCTCTGTCCTTCAGCAGGTCCACACCAAAGCCTTTTGGGTTGCCTTCCACCTTAGCCTCTGGCCATTTCCGCACTAGCCTGTTAGAGCGCTATTATTCCACTTTCAACCTCCTATGGAATCCTGGGGTTTGCAGTTTAGGGGGGGCAGACCCCAGGATTCCATAGGAGGTCGAAAGTGGAATAACAGCACTCTAACAGGCTAGTGTGGAAATGGCCTCTGTGTGTGTGTGTGTGTTTGCAAGGGAGAAGGGGGAAGCCCCCGAAAGGCGGGCCGAGCCATCGGGGGGCGTCGGCGGGTCCAGACGGAGGGCGAAGCCGGAGGAGGAGGAAGGGCGGGCGACCCCGGCCCCGCAGCCCCGCATGCCTTCGGTGAGTTTGTTTGCTTCGGTTGCCCCTCAGGGCGCAATCAGGCAGAAAGGGTCAATGCAGGGTATGTCCCCCGCCAAAGGAAGAGGACAATAAAGCCACCCTCCGGGTCACAGGTCACTTCGTCACTGATTGAGATATTCGCCACTTTCTTCCCTTCCTCTCCCCCCCCCCTTTTTTTCTTCTTCTCCTAATTCTCTACCACCACCTCCTCCTCCAAGTTAGGTCCGGAAAGAAAGAAAGAAAGAAAGAAAGAGGAAGGGAAGGGACTGGTGGGGGAGTCTTGCTTGACTTTGGGTGGGGGGCGTCTTTGTAAACATGAACCGTACATCGGTCTTGGGGCGCTGGAGTTTGCCTTGTCCCCCCTTTCTTCCCTGGACATAAAGGCGAGCTAATTTAAGGCATCCTTTCTGTTCACCGGCGACTGCCAGGGATAGGGAAGGCTGGGGGGGGGCGTGAATTGGCTCCCTGCAGGCCTTTCCTGGGCTACTCCTCCACCCTCGAAGTGGGCTTTTGCGGGGACCGTAGGCGCCCCCCCACTTTCCTCACCCCTCTTCCTAACCCGGTCCGTTATCCAGGTTCCGAAGAGAGGCCATCGCTGCGATGCAAACACTCTCCGTTTCCTTTTCTCCTTCTCTCAAATACATCCCTCCCCCAGTTTGCTGGGAAAGTTGGAAGAAAGGATGCCTTGCCTGGCTGAACAGGCGCAATAGGCTTTGGCAAAGAAAGCCTATTTGGCCGCGTTGGAAATGTCGGTCTCGAATTTGCTATAAGGTTCCCGCTGCATGCTTTTGACCCCCGGCCCAAACTCCCCTTATAGGAAATCCACGGTGGCAGAGGGAGCAGTCTACACGTGCAGACGAACCCGGAAATTAAACTGCATTAGTTGACAGGCGGAGAGATACCTTGCATTTACAAGGTGCAGAGAAAGTGAAGAAGGAGAGATGGATGGACGGATGGATGGACGGATGGATGGACAGACAGGCAGGAGCCATTTCCACACTAGACTGTTATAGCGCTATTATTCCACTTGCAACATCCTATGGAATTTGCAGTTTCGGCCGGCCCCTCCCTAAACTGCAAACCCCAGGATTCCATAGGATGTTGCAAGTGGAATAATGGCGCTAGAACAGTCTAGTGCGGAAATGGCCAGACAAAGGAAGGTTGGCATCCCATTGATTAGTCTCAGTCAAAGTAGACCTATCCAATGAATTGGTGAACGGTAAGTCAGCCTATGGTAGTGGTTTGAGCGTTGGCCTAGGACCCTGGAGGCCAGGGTTCAGTTCTCCACTGGGCCATGGAAAGCTACTTCGTGGCCTTGGGTGCGTCACACACTCTCAGCCCCAGAGGGGGAAAAAACACCTGATGGGTTTGCTTTAGGGTCGCCATAAGCCAATTTGAATGCACACGACAACAAGTCAACAAACAAATAAATCCCATTGATTCAGTGGGTCTACTTTAAGACTGGCAAAGAGGCCAGTGGTTACAATCCCACCGACACCCCCCAGAGATGGAGGCCCATTGAAATCTCTGGAGTTTAGTCCAGAGAAATAATCCATACCTTCGCTCTGTCAGCTGTCAGAACTGCCATATTTTTTAAAGTCGTGTAAATGCATGGAGTCCTTTGTATTGGGGATTTAGGCAGCCATTTCTTCTTCTCATTCCTTATTTTGGTTATTCGCTTTTGGTGACCTAGTCTGCCCAGCGGATCGGGCTGGATTCTGAGTGCGTCCTTTTCCTGAAAAACTGTACAGAGAAGAAGGATTTGGGAAGGGCAAAATTCCCAGGAGACAGATCTGCAGTTCAGTGGGAGATGCTTTGGTTCCGCTCGCTTCGTATTTGGTCTTTCTTCACAGGCCAGTAAGCCAAAGATCGAGATATGCAAACCTAATATTGAACAGACGGATCTTTGGGGAGGGGGCGCGCTTGCCAGCTCAGATTTGGAACTGAAATAAGGGCTATATTTTAGGGGGGGGATTTCAAAGCTCCAGTAAGAAAAGACGTGGACTGACCCGTCCAAATCGTGGCCAAAAATCCATATATTGGCTTGGTATAGCTGCCTGAGCAGATACTAGGAGGCAGCCCTTCGTGGAAATACACTCCACATTCTCGTGGCTTTAGGCCCCAAACATACTAAGAGAAATGAACCATCCGCCCCCCTAGCTCCCATTTCGCAGCTTCGTGCCAAACCCCATCACAAACGTGCAACTCCATCTAAGCATCATTTTATTATTTCTACCTCTCCGATCTCAAATGGTCCCCAATCCCAGAGGACAGGGACACATTTTAGGAAAAAATCTGGGGGTGGCTCTCACCCCCCACCACACTTTTCCGCAGCCAGGATCTTTGGAAATGGCCTTGATTTAAGCTCCCTCCTTCCTCGCCCCTCTAGTTGCAAAATCCAGACCCATCTTTGCCCGCTTAACACCCCTCTCCAAACATAACCACTCCAGTCCTTGATAGAATCCTGACCCGCAAGTCAAAAATTAAAATGTGCCTCCTTTTTTAAAGAAAGAAAAGAAAAGAAAATGGGAAATCGGTTTTCTTGGATATAATTTTTGCGGTGAACTCGAGGAATCGACTCGGGTTGGCTTCCACATCCCCACACGCCGCCTTCGCCAAAAAGAAACGCGTCCCAAACACACATCTTCGCGGTCCACGTGTTTTTACGCGGATTGGAACTTCAAAGCGACGAAACGTGTGAACCCGCCTCTTGCTTGGTGTCAGAATTGAAAGAAAATCCCCCCTAAAGGTTGCTCACCCTGATTTCTCCCCCCCACATTATATGCAACATTTTTCCCCAAATGGACAAACCCTCCAACTTTTTTTCGGCAATTAAACTGCATTTTAGAAGTCGATCCCCCGTCGCCCCCCGAATTTTTTTGCATTTGAAAATAAAGTCTCGCTACTTTGCTCAGGTAACCAAAACAACAATATAGGCTGGAATAAATCCTGTATTATTATTTTTTTTCTGTAGTGTCCACCGGTCTGTCTGTCCATCCGTCCTCACACCCAGTTATAATAAAACAGCGAGCTCGATAGGTAAGGAATCAAGTCCTGAATTCCCAAAGCAGATGCTAAGATTTAGCTATGATCCCAACGGCTAACATTTGTAATCTGTAATTCGGACGATTCTCTTCTCTAAACTGTATTCTCTAAACAATATAATCTCTAAAATAAAATACATGCTAGACATCGCTGGTAAATTCGCCTGTCTTGAACCCAGGGTTTGAATGTGCCCTATAGATTGAGTATATCAGTTGAACAGAACGTGGAGGCATGGAGGTAATTGGGGGAAAAAGTCCTTTTTGGGGAACCGTCTTATTTTTTTCTTAAGCAGAGCAGGAGTGGGCGCAGGGTATCCAAAGAGAGAGGCGGACGGCCAAACAGAGATGGGAGAAGACAGAGGTGGAATGGACACAAGCCAAAGCGGCACGACCCAGAAATAAGCATGCACTTTTTAATATAATCAGGTTTGGGATCTTGGAGGGATCTGGGGAAGATAAATATATATCATCACAAACACTGGAATATTCAATAGGATCCTCAGTATCTCTAGCTCCACTCCCCCATCAATGACCTTTGCGCCCAAATATCCTGCAAAAAGACCTCCATCTATTTGGGTGGGTGGTGTGTGCCTCCGTTTTGAGCAGATACCCAAGCCAGTCAATTATTCCAACACCCCCCTTCCCCAGTGAGATGACTTAGGATCTCTCCCTCTCACACACCCCCTTTTCCCCCACCCAATACTGAAAACAAACAAACAAACAAACCCCTGTATCAACTGCCTTGGACCCTCTGCCCCTTACGCCCATTAAATCTCCTACGAAGTTTCCTGGTAGGGTTGGAAGCCACAGCCGTGTTAGCCAGGAGGATCTGCGTGCAAAGGGATATTACAGCACCGTTGAGACCAACGGAGAAGTGCATCTAATGAAGCAGGCTCAGGCCATTTCCGCACTAGACTGTTAGGGCGCTTTTATTCCGCTTGCAACAGCCTGTGGAATCCTGGGGCTTGCGGTTTCGGGAGGAAACTGCAAACCCCAGGATTCCATAGGATGTTGCGAGTGGAATAATAGCTCTGTAACAGGCTCGTGGGAAACGGCCTCAGTCTAGCAAAGCTTATGTTACAGCGGTCTTTCTTTCCTTTAGTCTCAAAGGTGCTACAACGTCGCTTTTGCAAAGTTTAGGAGGTTGCTTCCCCCTTTCTTGTTTCTCAGGGATGAATCGCCCCACAACAGGGAGGTGTAGCTGCCGGATGGGGCCAAGATTAGGGCTCCCTCCCCAAGTAAGAATTTCCCCCCTCCCAATGCTCCTTCAGTCCCCAAATTTCTAGCATTGCAGAAAAGGAAACGTTGAAAAGTATCCAAACCTAGAACTCTTATATTGTTGCTGCTGGCTTCAAATCCTTTCCAACTTAGGGCGGGGTTTTCTGTGGGCTGAGAGTGTGTGACCCACCCAAGGTCACCCAGGGGGTTTCCATGGCCCAGCGGGCAACCGAACCCTTCTATCCAGGGTCGGAGTCCAGTGCTCAAACCACTAGGCAACGCTGTCTTTATTCCCTTAATGGCTTGGACCGCCCCTTTTCTTTGGAGGGCCTAAACTGTCTTCCCAAAAGCTCAGGTTTTAGTTACTTCAGTGCTAGAATGGTGAAGAGTTGAGGAAAATTCCATTTACAGGGACAGACAGTTTTTGTTGGGGAGGCACTGACTTAATTTGGGTTCCCCCCTCTCTGAACCACAAATTCTCCTGTGCAGCTTTCTTGCTCCCAAAAATCTCCTCTCCCATAACTCTGGGTCTGTAGGGCAACCGGTGGCCAGGCCCTCCCGACGAATGGGATAGGCGTCAATTCTTTGCAGGCTAAGCACGCGAGGAAGACGCAAAACGCGCCAATTTGGAAAGGCGAGAGTTTAAAACGGTGGGGAGGGCGAGGAGTCTCTAGTACCTTTAAGACCTGAACCCAAACCGGTTTGGAGCTCCCTCCCTTCCCTCCTCTCTCCACTCCCAAATTCTCTCCTGGGTTCAATTCGCATTGGGATCTCTTACCTCACCCCCTTTTCCCACCCCTCCCTTCTCCCCCCTCTTTCTTTGTCGCGGTTCAGACTTGTTTACCCCGGCTCCGATCTCTGAAGTTCAAATGTACACACGTGATGCCATTTCTTTTTTTTTGGGCTGTCTCTCGGAGAGCGTTACAATGAGAAACGTCTCGTTGGCGTTGCGGTTTGCATTTAATTATGCCCGGAATCGCCGTCCACGTTTATGGCAGGGGGAAAAAAGAAAAAAGAAACTATTTCCTTGGAAGCTTCGGAGACGCCGCCTTTTGGCCTGCGAGCTGGTTAAAACATGGGACACATTGGCTGGTGTGAGAGCGCGAGTTTGCTATTCGATGCCTTTTTTTAGCCGCGTAGAAACGCGTTTAAACGCATAACGTTTAACGCATAACGTTTAAACGCCCCGCTCGGCGTTTTAACGGGGAAGCAACGCGTGGCTTGGAACGGGGATCTCGGGAACGAGGTCAGCCCGAGGTAGTTCACCATCCTGGAAGGGAACCCGGAGTGAAATGGACGAGAAACGCTTAGGAAACGCAATCCACCGGGATGGAGAGGGCGCTGCTTTAGGAATCCGTTTTTCTTTAAAGTTGGGGGGATAGATTTTATGTTGCGTTTTGCAATACTTTCCCGGCTGGAGGTAGCAGGTTATCAAGGCTATACGTGCCTTTTTATAGGGAGGGTCGGTTGGTTGTTACTTTTGTTTGGTTCAAGAAGAAGTCAATTTAATTCTTTTTTTTTTCCCCATTGGGAGAGAGACTTCGGAGAGGGCCTAAAGAAAGGAGACTGGGCGAAGATCGCCTTCCCTTTTCCACCCTCTTCATGCAGAATCTCTCATTTTTGTGATTCTAAATCCGCAGAAAGGAAAGGTGGTGGGGTTCTGGTGTGAGCCCTGGCGGGGGACCCCAAAATGGGGGGAGAGTTATGGGAAAAGGTAGGGTGGGCGATCAACGCCGCTCTTGGCGTTTCTCGGCCGTTATTGGAGCGTAAAGAACCGCAGGACGTCCTAGCCTTGAATTATTTCCCCCCTTCCTCTTTCCCCAGTGCAAAACAGCTCAAAACCCATCAGGTTCCCCGAGTATTTTTTTTTTAAGTAGGCTTAGGAGTCCTTTGTTTGCTTTTTAACTGGGAAGTTCTAAATCACACACATCTACAAAACTTTCCAAAGAAAGCATGACACACATATATCCCTATCGAGGGTTGGCAGCTAACGAAAATCTCTTCGTAACGAATTCCCCAATATGCTAAATTAATTTCTCTTTCTCCAGGTCTGGGCAAGCGCCCAGCCAGGCGAAGCCCTTGCTTTGCCCTCCTGTTGGGGGGTTAAGCCGGTATCCCCATTTCCCCCTCGGAATCCGTGCGACCAAAATACCAGATTATTTGGGTAGGATCGCGGCCTAGGAACGGAGAGGAGGAGCGCAGAAATACCAAGAAAGAAATCACTCCATCTGCGGAAAACACAACAGTTATAAACAGCAGAGGCAGTTGATTGTATCTGCAGATGATGAATCACTTGGGATTTTAATAAGGGGTGGGGGAGAGAAAAAGAACAGAAAACAGATTTGCTTCCACACACACACCCCGCCCCACTCAGAGCTTCGGTTTAGGGATCCCTCCGTTGGCTGCACCATTTAGGAGATTTTTTTTTAAAGGTTGGGGGCGTTGGATAAGGGGGAGTCACACCCTCTCATCCCAAGACTAGGCAAACTCCTTGGCCCCCTTCTCCTATATTATTTTCCTAGTCATCTGGGCGCACCGAGAGTCGATCGGGGCGGGTTTTGTGTGCGCCGCGAGGGTGGGGATAAGAAGGTATAAAAAAGATTTATAGCTTAATTTACGCCGCCGAATCTACAAGTAGACTCCGCTATGTCAAGTTAGCTCCCTCCGCCTCCCCCTGCCTGCCTGCCTTCCTTCCCTCCTCCCTCTTTTCTTCTCTCGCCGAAGCCATAAAAGACTTCGAAGCCACCGCGATCTCTTCTCGGTTTAAAGCTACGGTTTATTCCCACCAGCTTTCCTCGCCCCCGACCCACTCCGAGGAAACCGCCCTCTCTCTTTCTCCTCGGGGCAGAAAACTCTTGGGCTTCCCGAACGAGCCCTTCCTTCTCTGTCTGGTCCCCCTCCCTCCCCACCCTACAGACAAACCCGCGCGCGGATCTCTCACCAGCACCCACGGTCTCCCTTTCTTAGCGCGCGATCGGTTCGGATTTGCTTCCTGCAAGGGCAGGCGAACCAACCCAATGGGAAGGGGGCCGGGACCGGGGCTGGTGGGGATCAGATGGACGGGAGCCAAGAGGGCGCAGAATGAGCACGCAAGTCTGAGCTGTGGGTGTGTGTGTGTTTTTAAAAAAATCCTCCCATTAAACTCAGTAAGGAATATTTCAGGAATGGGTTTCTCCCCTCTCCCCAAAACATTACACAGTGGAGTTTGGAAGAGTTTAAGCAAAGACAGGCATGGGGGTACCTGTTCGGTCCAGGAAATATACTGTTTTCTGCATCTGTACTATATATTTTGGGTCTCTCTGGATATCTATGTGTGCACATTAGAGAGACAGAGAAATGTCTGTGTACACTTTCTCAGACGTCTGTGTTCCAATATTCTTCCTCTCTTTCTGCAGGTATCCACGCACACACCCATATTTCTCCGCATCTGCACGTGTATATTTTGGAGTGTGACTCTGAACACCCGCAGAATTTCTTTACGCAAACATTTTGTGTGTATCTGTCTTTCACTGTAGGTAAATCTCCGTTTATCCAGGACAAATGTGGGAGAGGTATTGTTGGATGGCTTGTAGACCACCTATCATGATCCAGCGGTGAAGACACAAGAGTTTATGTGTTGTAGAACCAGGTAGAGAACTATAAACAGATATGGGTGCGCATGTTGTGTGTGCGAAACGTGGCTAAACCTGAGCTTGCCTATACCCAAAGTGCTTCAGAAAAAAATATGTGTGTGTGTGTGTAAAACACCTCTAGTTATATATACCAGACTATATCATGTAATCTCTAACTGCAACTATGTAACATAACTTTATAATGGAACTAACTAGATAAAGTCTACGTTATATAGACATAGACACTTACATTATAAACAGTTATTACACCCTTATAGTTAAGACATTATAGTATGTAGTTAGATAATCCGTTATGCAGTTACGTTATTAGTTACAGACTTTACACGGAATAATAGTTCGAGGTCACATTCCCGGATCTAGAAAACGGGTGTGTACATAAGGTCTCTTATTATATATATTTGGTTATATATGACTTTACATATGCACACTACTCTAGAGAAATACGTGCATATCTATAACATCTCTAATTAATACATATATATATATAGAGAGAGTTATTTAGGATATTACACATCCACACGCATCTAGAAAACGCGTGTGTACATAACACCTGTTACTCTATATATGTGGTTATAGTTGACCTTTCAGTCAGAAACCGGTCCAGAGGAATAAATAGTAGTTTTCAAAGTAGTCCTGTTAGTTTCTTGCAGGCTTTAACATCTCTCCCTCTGGACGCTGATTATAATATACCATGTCGTGTGTTATATGCTATATATAAGTATGTGTGTGTGTATATATATAGCATATTATACACATTATATATGACTCAGGCTGATCTGGAAAAGGTGCTGCGCGCCCACCCTTTCTGGCTCTGCGACCGTAGGCGCGCAAGGTGCTTTGGAGAAACGTGTGTGCGCAACGGCCCGCACAAAGGGAGGTCGGGCCAAGGGACCCTTTCTGGAAAGAGGGAGCGGAAGAGAGAAGGAGGGAAGGGAAGGGAAGGGAGAGGAGAGCCCGCCCGGCGCCTCCCGGACGATCCGGGCCGTCCTCCATTGTCTTCCCGGCGCAAGGGGCTCTCTGGAGCCTCGCCGAACGCCCCAAGTTGTCCGACAAGCCCGCCGGCGGCCGAGACAATGGGCGCAGGGGCTGCCCGCGCGGGAGGCCTTTTGCCCCCGCCAAGGTCACTCGGTCGCCCCAGCCGGCCGGCCCCGAGCCGCCCCTTCGCAGACGTCCCCCTTCACCCAAGGCTCCGCGGACGAGCTAATTGAATTACGCCTTTTTGTGGCGCAGAGACAACGGGCACACGTGGCGGGAGAGGTAATTAGGGGAGCCGGTGGCGGAGGCCACGACCGAGGGGGCCCACCAGGTAGAGGGAGACCCCGGGACCTCTTGGGGGGGCAGGGGGCTAGGAAGCAGGAAGGAAGGAAGGACGGAAGGAAGGAAGGAAGGTCACTTTTGGGAAACCTCGTTAAAAAGGAAAGGGGTGGGGGTGCCTTTGCGCAAACAATGGGGGGGCGGGAAGGAGATGGAGAGGGGAGGCCTCCAGGCTGCCCCTCTTGCGCCTGGCCTTCTCCCATGACCTTGAGCCTCCCCGCGAAACCGCCGCCCGAAGAAGCGGAAGAAGCCATCCCCCGTCTGGCTCGAAGAGGGACCCAACACCCTTCCACCTGGTCCCCAACCCGGATTTCCTCGCCTGGGCCGACGACCTCCGGCCTCCGCGTCTCTTTTGTGGTTTCCACGCCCCCCGCCCCGCTTCATCTACCACCGAGGAAGTCCCGCAGAGACCCAGAGAAGAAAACCTAACTGTAGACACTTTGCAAAACTGGATAGTCACAATAATAAATTTACGCACAGCCCACTTCACAGTCCTCTCTTGCGCGCGCTCTCCCTCTGTCCCGTCACTCAAAAAGGAAACCTTTGGGATCTGCAGGGGTGGGAGGGACACGTCACCCCCCCTCTCAAAATTTCTCTTCTCCTTCCAGCGCCCCCACGAATACATCAACAAAAAACCCTTTTTCCCAATGCTGGAAAGCCATCCGTGTCTTTCCTATTTTCACCGTCCTTTCTGCTTCTCCTTCTCTTCTCCCCCCCCCCAAAAAAAGAAACAAGAAAAAAAGAGAGAGAGAGAAGAGGGGGACAGGCGAAAGAGTCGGTGGGCGAGTTAAGTTAGCAAATAAATAAATAAAGGCAGAGAGAAATACATCCGCAAAGGCACAGCGATCACTCACCTTCCTGGGGGCAGGAGAGGGGCTGGTGAATGGCTGGCGGAAGGGGTTAGATATATTAAATATATATATTTTATATATATAATTTTTTTAAAAAAATCCCCCCCTCTGTCTGTCTCTGCTCTCTGTCTCTTTCTCCTTTTGGTCAGACCTCCTAAAATAAAGAATGTGAAGTCTTCCCCCCCGCTCTTTCCCCTCTCTTTTCTCCCTGGGGCTGACTCGGGGGGTCGCGGTGTGTGTGTGTGAGAGAGAGGGTGGGAAGGAGGGGTTCACATTTTATAAAGCGCCGTTTGAAGCACTTCTGAACCACATCAGATGATCTCTTTCCTGCGGAGACATGGCGGCGAATCCCCCCCATAAGCTGCCATCAATGGGGAAAAAGACTTTTTTTTTTCCTTCCTTCCCCCTTTGCCGGGAAGCTCAGCAAATCTCAGGATATTACAATTACTGGCATCTTTCTTTTTCGGAGGCTTTTCTTTGCGCCACTGGGGTTGGGCCCCCCTATCGTTCTTTGCAAATGCTTCCCAGAAGGAGAAAATGAGGGGGTTTCAGAGAGAGCTGGAGATGGGGGGTGGCGTGGGGATGAAGGCGGGAGGGGGGGGTCTTGTTTTTTTTTTTTGGAGGTGGTGGAGGGGGGAAGCCGATGGGACGACGCACAGGGTTTGCATTGGGGGGGGGGAATAGGAGTTTTCAACCCCGAGTCATGAAATCTGCAATCGCTAACGGTTGTAAAACAGCTCAGAAAATTCAAATAAATCAAAGTAAAACTCCATGTGTTTTGATCACATGGATCCATGTGTATATATAGATATGTGTGCGTAATATAAACCCAGAGGTCTTCCATTTTTGCTCTCCGATTTCGAAATCCATTTTGTTTTTCTATCCCCAAAAGAAAGCTTTAGATCTGCCAGAGGGGATGAACCACCACGTGCTTACTCCAGAGGAGGCCTCGCCTAAATTTTTAATTTTTTTTTTAAAGCAAGGCTTGCCTCTCTCTGGAGGTTTTCGCTGCAGACAGCCCGGTTTCCAGGCTTTGCGCCCCCCTGACTTTCCTGGAAGTAAATCGCCTTTCCTTTCGGGTGCATTTCAGAATGGCGCTGCTTTTCCACCCCACCCTCCACTAACTCCGGGGGGAAAAGAAACAACAATCGACCAACCAACCTTAAACCGGAGTCAGATCGTGAAACCAACCAACCAACCAACCTCAAACCGGAGTCAGATCGTGAAAGGGAGGGGTGGCGAGCAAGAGAGACCTTGGAAATGATTCGGATTGAAGGAAACGCAAACACGGACCAAGGCCATTTCCGCACTAGCCTGTGATAGAGCTATTTTATTCCACTTTCAACCTCCTATGGAATCCTGGGGTTTGCAGTTGCAAACTGCAAACCCCAGGATTCCATAGGAGGTTGAAAGTGGAATCATAGCGCTATAAGTGTCCAGTGCGGAAATGGCCCAACTCACACGATGGGCGCTTTGCTGACGGAATCCAGCAAAGCGAAGGAAGGATGTTTATATATTTGTCCTTAAGAAAACAAAACAAACCAACCAACCCACCCCAGCCGTAACAATCGATTTTCCCCGTCGCAAGCCCCGTCGGGACAAACGCAAACAGAACCTTTGGAAACGTGTTTGTGTATAAATACACAGTACACAATATAAATACACAATATAAATACACAAACTCGCGTCACTAGACATCGCTAGAAAGAGATGACTAGAGAGAGAGAGAGAGATCTGTCCTTTGATTCATTTTTACTATTTATTTAGTGTATTTTAAATCCTCTCCTCTTCCCCGAGGGGTCTTCGGGGGGAACCCGGCCGCCCCGGGGGTCGGCTGAGCTCGCCGAGAGCGGCGTCTCCCCCCCCCAAAAGAAAAGGGAAGGAGGGAAGAATCGGGAGAGAGAAAATGGGGGAAAAAAGTGGGGGGAAATGGGGGCGGAATCGCGCGTGGAGCGGGAAGGCGGCTGGGTGCCTTTTCAGTGGCTCGACGCTTTTGGAGTTCTTAGACGCCCCCCGTCCCCGTCTTTCCCTTTGAAAATCTAGAGGCGATCTCCGGCTTTCCCGACTCGGGGGTCTGGGATGGAGACCGAAAGCCCTGCGAAGGAGAGGCCCTGGACGGCATCCCAGCCCGAGGGGAGTTTTTTTTTCCTCCCTGCGCTGCGCCCTCGGGGCTGAGCCGGAGCGAGGCGCCCACCCCGAGCCCCCCAAAACCCAGCCCCCGGGGGTCCCCCCTCTCTGTTCCTCCTCGTCCCCCCCTCCAGGCCCCTCGACCTCCCCCTCCCCCTCCCTCCCCTCCCTCCCCCTCCCCCAACGGCCTCCCTCCAGTCAACAAAACCTTCGGGGGGCTCCGTCGAGGACCCTCTCCCCTTACCTGCGCCTCGCTAAACCCCGCCCGGCCAATCAGGGCGCGGGGCTTAAACGGAGCTGCCATATTCAATGTGCAACGCCGTCCATCAGGCGGCGGCGGGCCAATGGGGGCGGCGGGCGGGGGTCAGGTGACGGCTCGGCAGCCGGCTCCCCATTGGCTGGCGGGGGAAACGGCCCCCGAGAGCGGGGCGTCCGCTCCCTCGCGCCGGCTCGCGCGCCCCCTCCCCGTCCGTCCCTCCATCCCTCTCTTTTTCCTCCCCCCCCCCGGACGTGTTAGGAAGGGAGGCTCGGCTGACTTTGGCCAGTGCAAGGACGCCGCCGCCGCCGCGCAGTTGGAGCCGAGGGCGCCCTCCTGGAAGGCAGGCGCGGGGAGCCGGCGGCGGGGATCCCCACGGGGGCGGCGGCGGCGGCGGAGGCTGCCTGGCGGGGCCGCCTTTCTCCCCCGGACGGGCCGAGGGGCTCCCTCCGTCCTCCATCCTCCGTCGCGGCCCGGGGGGGGTCCCTTTGGAGAGCTGGGGAGGGGGTCTCTCTTTTCCCATTTTTGCCATTTTTGCCATTTTTCTATTTTAAAGAACTCCCGTCTCGCCCCCCCCCTCCGCCTCCCGTTTCCTCCTTTCCCGGCGCTTTCGGGGAGACGACGCGCGTGTGAATGCGGCGTTCCCGGGGCGGGCGCGCGAGCCCCCTTGCCTGCCGCTCCATTGTTGTGGGGCCGGTCTAGGGGTTTTTCTGGCCACCGGGGGGGGGGCAGAGGGAGGGAGGGAGGGGAGGGGGAGGGAGGGAGGAAGAGACGGAGGAGAGGCGAAGGGCAGCGGGGGAAGGAGCCCGCCGGCGGCGCCGTTGTTTTTCTTCGGAGGCGCCCCGAGTTCGGAGGGGGGGCGGGAAGGGGGCGATCGCCGTCGTCGCGGGGTCTCCCGCCGCCGCCTCTCCTCCTCCTCCTCCTCCTCCGTCCCTCTGGCTTCGCTGGTCCTCTCCTCCTCCTCCTCCTGCGGGCGATGACCATGTTGTTAGACGGCGGGCCCCAGTTCCCGGCGCTGGGCGTCGGGGGCTTCGGGGCGCCTCGCCCCCACCACCCGCACGACGTGGCGGCGGCGGCGGCGGCGGCGGCCATGGGGCTCAACCCCCACCACCCCTTCGGCGAGGCGTCCTTCAAGCTCAGCCCCGCGGCGGCGGCCCACGAGCTGGCGTCGGGGCAGGGCTCGGCCTTCACCCCGCAGGGCTCGGGCTACGGGCACCCCCCGGGCCACCACCCCCACCCCTCGCCCCACCACCACGCCGCCGCCGGGGGCCAAGTGCCTTCGCCCTACGCCGCCTTCAACGCCCCGAGGGACTTTCTCTTCCGCAACCGCGGAGAAGCGCCGGGCGGCGGCGGCGGGGGAGGCGGCGGAGGCGGCGGCGGCAACGGCGGCGCGGGAGGAAGCGGGGGCCCCGTCTCCGGCGTCCCCTCCCCGGCCCAGCACGGCCTCTTCGGGCCCAACCCGACGGCGGGGCTCCACCACGGCCCGCCGAGCTTGGCGGAAGGCCCGGGCTACCTGCTCTTCCCGGGGTTGCACGAGCAGGCGCCCAGCCACGCTTCCCCGACGGCGGCGGCGGCGGCGGCGGGACACGTGGAGAGCGGGCAGATGCACCTGGGCCTGCGAGGGGACCTCTTCGGGCGGCCGGAGCCCTACCGGGCCGTCGCCAGCCCCCGGGCCGACCCGTACGGCGGCCCGGCGGCCCAGTTCCACCCCAACTACAGCCCCATGAACGTCAACATGGGCGGCATGAACGTGGCGGCGGCGGCGGCGGCGGCAGCGGCGGCGGCGGCCCATCATCACCACCATCATCACCACCACCACCACCACCCCGGGGCCGGGGCCTTCTTCCGCTACATGCGGCAGCCCATCAAGCAGGAACTGTCGTGCAAGTGGATCGAGGAGCCGGGGGCGTCCCAAGCGGCCCCGACGGGGGCTGCCCACCTCGGCGCCCCTCCGCCGCCGCCCCCTCCTCCGCCGAGCTCGGGCCGCGCTCGGAAGAGCTGCGACCGGACTTTCAGCACCATGCACGAGCTGGTCACGCACGTCACCATGGAGCACGTCGGGGGCCCCGAGCAGAACAACCACATCTGCTACTGGGAGGAGTGCCCCCGCGAAGGCAAGTCCTTCAAGGCGAAGTACAAGCTGGTCAACCACATCCGCGTCCACACGGGGGAGAAGCCCTTTCCCTGCCCGTTCCCGGGCTGCGGGAAGATCTTCGCCCGCTCGGAGAACCTCAAGATCCACAAAAGGACGCACACAGGTGAGGACGGGGAAGGAGAGGCGGGGACCCCCTCGGGACGGGCCCAGGGTTTCTCTCCCCCAGACCCCCCCTCCAATCTCCCTCTCCAAAATCATCCTTCCACCGGAGGCCTCTCCATCGGAAGCTTCGAGCCCGGGCCCCGTCGAGGGCTGGGAAAGTCGACGGGAATTGGGAGGCCGGTTGGAAAGCCGAGTCGCAAGCTCTGTTTTGCTCCCCACCGAAAAAAATCAGCCCGAAGTCGGAGGAACGGCTGCAGGACGGAGGAGGCTGGGTTTCGGGAACTGGAAGGGGCCGCGGCGAGGCTACGAAATAAGCCTCGTCTGCCGATTTTTAATAATAATAATAATAATAATAATAATAATAATAATAATAATAATAATAATAATAATAATAATGTAGTAATGGGTAGTATTTTGGCTTCTGCAAGGCTCCTCGTCTTTGGAAAAAAAGGCCAACGAGATTCTGATGATTGGAAAAAAAAGGCCAACGAGATTCTGATGATTATTTTTTTAAAAGCCGTTGCGCTTTTAGGACGGCCGTAAGAGGAAAGGAGAGAGAAAGAAAGGGGAGGAAGAGGGCGAGCAGGGGGGGTTCGGCGGTGGAGGGGGCGAGGGGGCTTTGGCGAGTGATTGCCCGGGATCAAAGGATCGGGGCTGGTCTCCGGGGGGGGGGCACCGGGGTAGAGAACCAGAGTGGAACTAAAACCGAAAGGCGTGAGAGCCACGGAGCCATCCGCATGGTGCCTTTTATTTCTCGCCTCCAACACGCACGCAGCCGTCCTCCCGGGTCTCGCCGGGGCTGGTCGCTTTTACGCGAGGCGTGGAGGAATCGGGGGCGCATTTTGCGCTCCGTGCGTGTCTGTGGCTTGTTCCTGTCTTTCTTTTTTTCCCGTGCACGGTTACATTTTTGCTAAAAGTTCGTCGGAAGGTGAAGCCGGTTTCCAAGGGCTTCCCGGTTTTTCCTTTCATCAGCCTCTCGGCCCCCCCCCGTCCGCTCCCGGCCCAATTCCTCTCATTCATTCCCCCCTCCGTCTTTTGGCCCCCAGGCGCAATAGGACGAAAACAAAAATAACTCCGGAGAGGGGCTTCTAGGACGACGGATTTCGCTTTTCGCAGTTTCTGCGAGGAAGCTATAGAAATGCTAATCGACTCTAATTTTCTGCTACTTCCGCTCTTCCCCCCCGCCTCTCTTTTATGGCTTTGATTGGCACCTCTTCTAATTAAGTCAGTAATTTTTTTTTCATTTTGCCCTACGTATTTTTTTTTTAAATATAACGCCTTGAATTCGTTCCCTGAACGAAAAGGAACGCGCGGCTTGCAGCAAGTCGACACGTTCTCTTTCCTCTGGTGCGAAAACGGGGATCTGGGCAGATCATTTTCTGGTTGACTCTCGTTCTTGGTTTTCTCTCTCCTTCTCCTTCTTTTCCCACCCTTCTCGGTCCCCCCTCTGGCTGCTCCCCCCTCCTCCTTTGAACAGCCCGCTTGGAAGCCCCCTGGCCTTGGAGAGACACAAATGGAGAGCCATAAAACCAGGGCGATTTGGGGATGGAACTGGAAACTAAGCAAGACTCCCCACTTTTGGTTTTTATCCCTGGTGGTGCCCCTTGTTTAGGAAGCACCCCACATCTCCTTCCCCTACCCCACATTCTTGGTTCTCCCCCCCCCAAAAAAAAACCTTTCTTTTAACACACTGGGGAAAAAACCCCTATATATTTCTAGAGAAAATTTTAGTGAAGTGGGGAGGTTGGAACAAAACTAGTAAAGTTGCAAATAGGGTAAAAAAGTTTGAACAAAGAAGGTGGGGGGGACAGGAAAGCCCTCACCCACCCCTAGACTTTGGCAACCAAAGTTGCCCTCTTCAAGCAAGGATCTCTGGCTAATTTCGGTAATGCCAACAACCACAGCCATCTTTCCTGCTATGACTACCGCCTCTGTTCCTTGCAGGTGAGAAGCCCTTCAAGTGTGAGTTCGAAGGCTGTGACCGCCGCTTTGCAAACAGCAGCGACAGAAAAAAGCACATGCATGTGCACACCTCGGACAAGCCCTACATCTGCAAAGTCTGTGACAAGTCCTACACGCACCCCAGTTCCTTAAGGAAACACATGAAGGTAAGGAGGGGCAACCCTGGTTTGGCTTCTCCCTCTCTAAGCCTTGGGAGACCCTGTTCGCCTGCGGGCCGTCTTGTGTGTGTTTGTGCATCTCATATATGTGAGTGTGTAAGGCAGCCTGCCCATAAATCTAAATATGTGAGTGTGTATTACCATTATATTTAGATTTATGCCTAGCATTTTTTCTCCAGTTCAGGACTCAAGGCTGGAACCTGTGGGGCTGAGTCCTGTTGTTGCTACCAAGCCCATTAAATCAAGGAGTTTTACCTGTGCGTTGACTCAAAATTCAGCAACGGTTATACCTTGGCTGGGACTAACCAGAGCAGTCAGACTGTGGAGAGAAAATTAGATATGTTGATTCAGATATTTATAGATATTCCTATGTGTATATTAAGGAGCTGTGTGTGTATCCAGTAAGACAGTTTCCCATCCATGCAAAATTATTATTAGTTAAATATGAATACTGATTCGTATTCATCCCATGTTCTATGTGTGTATCTATTTCCATATATTTACAAACAATATATATGCACATATCTTTTAATGTTTTTTTAAATGATATTAAATGCATATATCTATTTATAGGGCAATATATGCAAATATATGCATGTTTCACTATCAACACATGCACCTGTTTTATTCTGTGTGTACACATTGTGTGAGTTTGTGTGTCTGCAGTTTCCTGGTGTGCTGTCTTTCAAGATGGTAAAAGGGAATTTTCATAGGGCAGAACTACCTTTGATTTTTCAAGTAATGCTCAATTTGGTGAGATAGAAATGAAAAATGAGTCTCACACGCTGATAGGTTTTTTAAATAATAATAATTATTATTTAAATGGCCTCGGCCTATTCAATTTATTTTTCTTATAGCAGTTTGGCTCAACTGCTTGGTTTGTCCTTTCCCCTTGAGACATCAAATACTGTGAAGGTTTGCTAAATGCTCAGTCTTAGTTTATGAAGGAGCACATTCTGCTACTAAAGATATTTTTTTTTTGGATGACATGTAGGTAGAGAGACGTAAATCTTTAGATATCTGTACTTGCATTAATAGTTCTAAAAAAACACAGACATTTCTACTCATTCCCTGGTAAAAAGATCGGCTCTGATTCATCAAATGCATTATAATGTTTCTGTTTTTCCAGAAAGGGGTGGTTTAAAAAAAAAAAGACTGATTTTTTTTCAGAAGTCCTTTTTAAAATCTAATCTGTTTTTGTTTTTGTT